>JAIEZT010000304.1:13354198-13524198 GCA_019594935.1 Periophthalmus modestus | reverse complement strand
CACCTCTGTGCACCCAGACCTCATGAAGATCCTGGGAGATATCA
This sequence comes from Periophthalmus modestus, assembly GCA_019594935.1. Lineage (NCBI taxonomy): Eukaryota > Metazoa > Chordata > Actinopteri > Gobiiformes > Gobiidae > Periophthalmus > Periophthalmus modestus. The sequence goes on along the minus strand of JAIEZT010000304.1, from coordinate 13,524,154 downwards.
ACTGTGACTTTGCAAGGTTTGTGGCCTGCATGGCATTACCTCAAAGAAAATCCACAACAACAATAACATATTTGCTTTTTTATTTTGATTATTAAATATTAACTATGTCCGATTATATTTCTTTGACAGAGTGGATGAAGATGAAGAAATTATTGTAAAAGCTATGACAGACTACTGGGTAGTGGGCAAGAAGTCAGACCAGAGAGAACTTTACGTGATCCTGAACCAGAAGAACGCTAATTTAATAGAAGTGAATGGTATGTATACACAATGATATTAATTCTATTTTAGTATGTGTTAATTGTTACTTAATAGTTAACTTTTATGATAATATTACTAATTACCTTTTCTTTCTTGCAGAGGAGGTGAAGAGACTTTGTGCAACACAGTTTAACAACATTTTCTTCTTGGACTGAAAGAGTGGATAGGGACTCATCCAAGGAATGCAATAATTGCATTGTAAAATACATAAATTAAAAAAAATCCTTCAGCTTTTATTTAATATAAAATTGTAATATTGTCTTGTAATTAAGTGTATAAATGCAGATTTTTACTGTACATGTTTCCTTTATATTGCTTTGTACATACAAGAAGGATTCTGTTGATTGCTAACTTTGATCGTTGTAGTAGGGTTTGTCAAGTTTAGTTTTTTTTTCTTTTAATAAAATCAACATTTAAAAAAAAAATAATTTAAAACTGACACAGTAGTAGAATGTTACGGATGTTGAGATGTATGCTGTGGTTTCTAAACTACTGCACCAATAATAAATTACAATACAATATTTTCCAATTTCAATTAGTTTGGATGCTCTTCCACTACTGTTTTATTGCATTGCAATGAAATATTTTCTATTACAATGTATGTCAATTGTTGCAGAATTACATCACTTTGAAAAATTCTTTTAAAAGGCCTGCACATTTTTTATTACTATTATTTTCTTCTTTTCATAACAAAATTTTCATAATTATCGGGTCCGTTTGTTTGTCCTCACATGAAGCTCAACAGTGACAATCTGCTCAGGAAGGATATTTTCCATTCATTTTTCCCATAGACTTTTCGAAAAATATAAATATTAATTAATCGCGGAGGCTACGTAATAACTAATACCCTTAGACTGTATAAAGTCTGCTAATATCCATAACGCGGTTGTTTTATGTCACAGAAAGGCCGTCTAAAGTGCAAGATTCTGCGAAATGTTGAGGTTAAGGTTCTTAAGTTTCAGAAACAGATATTAAATAAAGTTATAGGTCTTGTGGTCATTTATTGCCACGTAGGGAAATTTAGTTCCGCAACCGCTGGGTCACTGTTGAACAGGTTTTTTTTTTGTTTCTCTAGTGGGCTTTGCCTAACATACATAGCTAAACATCTATACCATCAATATCCACAAGGAGGCAGTATGTCACACGTCATCTGTGTATAAACCAATCAGCACAGTTTCTTCTGACTGCTAACCAATCAGCGCCAGTCCATGAGAGTTTCAAAAACTCACCCGCCATGATTGTTGTGTACTTTTAGGAACAAGTTCGTACGCCTTCACGTTAGACAGCAAGTCTTGTATTGGACATAATCAAGATTTTTGTTTTTGTTTTTTTAAGAGTCTACTTTTTTAAGAGCCTACTAGAAAGGTAAAGTGAATGAGTCGAAACTAAATGGCATGCACATGCCTCAATACTACAAAATTGTTCTCTCGACCTACCTGAGTCTGTTTTCTTCGCAATGTAGCTATCTTAAGCTAGATTTATGCATTTTTGGCGGTTTGCTCGATCGCTGTTTAGTTTGTATTTGTCTTATTACAGAATAATATGTGCTGTGAAAACTTGTATAACAATTTGATTAACATACACTTCTCAACTATCAACAGACGGCAAACATGGCATCTCGGTTTGCTCACCTGCGTCAGCGGGACAACAGTGTTTCAATGCTGAGAGTCAAAATGTCCCGAAGAAGGTCTCAGTCCCAGAAGGAGAACCGCGAGCGCATCGTCAACACCCGCAGGCAGCTCGAGGCCCTCCGGGAGCTGGACGTGTCAGCGCTGGATGCCTCCATTGCAATGGCAAACATGTCCGTTATTCAAGACAAAAAGAAAAGTGAAACTCAGCTGCAAAAAAGTAAAGCATATGTCAGTTTTTAGTCACACATACATGTCATGTATGTACAATATTTAATATTGTGAATTTTAACATTTTAAAGGTGTGGCTGGAGAGGAAAGACTGAAGCAGCTTCAGCGTTGGAAAGAACGCAAGGCCCTTGAAAAAGAGAAGGAACAGAGAGAAAAATCCCGTAAAGGAGTTTTTAAAACTGGCCTGTATCATCCTAAAGATGCACTGCTTATTGGCCCTCTGCCTCCTGTCCCTGTTGCTCCTGGGAGAGCTAAAGCCTCAAGTGTAATTACCACCTTACACACTACGCAGTATTCATAGATGTGGTTCTCAGTGTTTAACTCGTACTATCCCTTGTCTTTCAATCAGACAAAAACACATGCAACTCCAGCCCAGAGTACCAGAGTGACTCGCTCTATGAAACATCAGCAGCAGGTGCAAAAGGTGAGGTATTTTATGTTTTGTTTTGGGGTTTTTTTCACCAAAAACATTTAATCTATTTTATATTTGAATTTATATCGAATGTACTACTTATTGAATTGTTCTCAGCCCCCGAATATGCAGGATGCAAATGCAGCTGGAAAGAAATGTAAGTTTTTCTATGAACCCTTTTACATTATTATAAATTATATTAATTTTTAATTTAATTTAACTTTTTTTTTTCTAAAAGCTCAACCTCCCGTAGAAAGGGCTACCAGAAGCTGTGTTGCACCCAATAAAGCAGTCCCATCTTTGTGTAAAACAAATGGTAAGTTAAAAAAATCTAATGTGTGCGTCATACGGTGGACCTGGATACCATGGTACTTGTCTATGTCATGACTCTAGTGGAGCCGGCCACACGAGGGTTGTCGACTAGATCTGTCAACAAGCCTCCAGTTACAGCGGCTCCTGTGATGAAAGACAAACCAAAGGACAAATGTGCAGGTATGTACCACTGACTGTCAGAGGTGTCATTGTTTAGGTTTCAGTGACCAATAGATCGTAAGACCACACCGGAAAAGATCTGTGTTTAAACACCTTGTTATGTAATCCTTAGATGTGAGGCCAACAAGAAGGAAAGTGGTTGAAGTGGCCCTACTTCCAGCTGAAGAAACGAAATGTGATGGTATGATTTTTTTTTACATAGTCAATCTGTCTACACAGCAGGAAGCAGATCACTAATATTAATGCTGTGTTGTTTTTATCCAGTCAAAACTACTGTTCCAGAGGAAAGCATTTCTGTAAGTTTAATCCTATCCATGTTTTTGGCTGCTAAGTACAACTCCTTCTCGTCTATTGTGTAATGGTTTATTGAAACTGTTTAGAATCCTGAGATTGAGAAAGAAATGCAGAAACAAGAATGTTCCAGGCCTACACTCCAGTCTGACGAAGAGGAGATGGTGGTGGATCAGACAGTCCCTGGTCCTGCTCTTGACGATGAGGTCCCACAATCTTTCCCCAAAGTCTCTTCTTTTGCCCCTGAAGGATTCCTGTTCCAAGCTCCTAATGGTCTGTCATCCATTAAGTTTGAGCCTCTGACCCCTCGTTCTGCAGAAGCCTTTCTCACCCCAACGTTAGTCAGACTTTTTAACTCATTGCTAATTAAAATTGATTTATCATAACATTTTAACATATGCTGTACAGCTCCAGCTTTACTCTTCCCCCGGCTCCAACATTTGAACAGAAATCTGAGAAGAGTGAGGAGTCTCCTCCAAAATCCCCTCATTGCTCACCTCTTTCAGGACCCACCACCATAGCTGATGCTCAAGAAGAGGAACCAAAGCATGATGTGCTATATTTCAGGTTGCATATCTTTTGTATACACATGTTACTTCTTTGGATACTTTCTTGATTGATTGATTGATTTTATTTATTGTACATTAGATCAGAAATTGCCAATGAAACAGACAGACTGACAGGTCTCTGCACACAGTGGGAGTCTAAAGTGGAAGATGAGTCCATACCAGAAGAAAGTAAGTCAATAATATTTCTCTAGCAAACCTAAAATACTGAGGTAACTATTTTTACACTTGGGTCTGCATTCAGTGAGGGACCGCATGCGTACAGCTGTTGGCCAAGCAAGACTGCTGATGAAGGAGCGTTTTAAGCAGTTCAGTGGTCTAGTGGACGACTGTGATTTTTGCCGAGGCGAGAAAATCATAACATGCAGTGACCTGCAGGGCTTCTGGGACATGGTGTATTTCCAGGTAGGTTTTGAGAAGTTTATTTATCTTATTTCAATGTATACCGTTATTTGTATTTTATCATTGTTTTTATATTGAACCATAACGCTAAAGTCATTTCCTAGTTTGTGAATTTCGTTCACTGACAATGGCAATAAAACTTATTCTGATTAACATGGGGCTGGAAAGTATTGAAATATAGATAAAATGGATAAATTAATAAAACCTTCCATCTTAAAATTAGGTTGAAGATGTAAACAAAAAGTTTGACGCTCTCAAAGAGGCAGAAGGCCGAGGCTGGATGGAGGAACACAAACCTCTACCTCGACAGAGAAAAGTAGTAAAGGTATCATAGCCGAAAGTCCCGTTTCTATGGAGTTCACTGTAATTGATATGTGTGTGTGTGTGTGTGTGTGTATATCTAAAAAAAACTGCCCAAAACATTTGTATGAACAGAAACCTGCAGCTGCATCAGCCCCCTCTAAACCTGCAGGAACAAAGGCAGCGGCAAAGTCTCGTCTAGCTGCGGCAAAAGCAGCAATGAAAGCCCGACAGCAAGCGGCAGACTCTGAGAAGCCTGAGAGCACAGAGGAGACCTCACAGGACACCCGGCCAGTGCCCCAGAGCACCAACACCGTGGCCTTCAATGGAGGCTTTTTCCAAGTTGCAAGCCCAGCCATACCACAAGGTAGTCTCTGCTTATACCGTTGATGCCGACAAGCTTTTGTTTACAGCTAACTAATGTGTCATAGGTTCAGTGAGGAGATCCAGTCGTCTCAGTGCTACAGTTCTGCCCCAACCTTCTCCATCCTCAAACTGTCTCACTCCTAGGAAACTAACTCGACGCTCCCTGGCGTTGGTACAGACCCCTGTTCAAACCAGAACAATGCAGCAACCCATGACCATTCCCGCCACCCCACATCCTGTTACCAAAACTCCAGCACCAGTGGAACAGTCTAAGCCTGCCATTCCTCAGCCTCAGAGCACAGTCAGTGTGTCTTTGTGTTTATCTCCAGTAAAAGATGTGTCTTCAGGCCCCACAGAACAATCCAAAGACATGGTTTCTGACTCTACACACTCCATACCCTCCATTACTATTGAAGAGCAGAAAGGTCTAGCTGAAGACTTAAAATCAGAGTTGATTCAGGCTGTACAACCTATGGAGAGTCCTTGTAAAAGTCTAGTGGAGTGTGTAACCCCTGTGTCCCTGAGTTTCACTCTGTCCCCCTGTGCTGCCCAGTTGTGCTCCCAAGCAGTGAGCTGTACCCCACAAGCTGTGCAAAGCCTTCTACAGACTCAGGATTCTGTGGCAGCCACACCAGATAGTTCAGTTACTGAGGTAAAGATTTCGCCAGCCTTGCATTACTAATTTCCTGTTAATTTAATTACTGCAAGTGTAATTATCTTTCAGGACATTGGTGTCGATTTTGAGCGATACCTGCAGCCTTCACTGAGAGACAGCTTGTCACCACGGCAGCTGTTTTCCATGGAGTCACCAGTGGCAATGGATGTAGATCTGGAGAGTCCCAGTGTTCAACCTGAGGACTCTGTGACTCAACAGGACGCAGGTATGATGACTGACTCCCATGGATGTCACTCCAACTTAATTTCACCTGGGAATAATAACTGAGGCGATGTGTTTGAGAGGATGAGTGATTTTTTTTTGCATGTAATTAATCCCATTACTGTTTAACTTTCAGTCTCACTGCCCACGGTGCCAACTCTTTCTTCTCAGTCACCTCAGGTTCACCTTTTTCACTTCTCCTAATCTTTTACAATGTTTAGCTTTTTGTAGTATGAATATAATGTAATACTGAGTTTTCTTTTTTTTTTTTTTCTTACCCAGACAGTGGAGTCAGCTCTTCTTTTGTTCACCCCAGACCTGAAGGACCGGATACGGCAGTCCGTTTGCCCATCTGACCTCATGGTTTTTACCCCTCCTCTGTAGCAATGACTTTTTAAGATTAGTTTAAATAGTTCTTTTATAGCTTTTAAAAAAAAAAAGATACTTATGTATATTTTTGTTTTGCTACAATGCTAATTAAAGTTATTGTTCTGAAAGTGACAGCGAGTCAAATTGTTGACAAAACAGACAAGGCAAATGGTGTAGGTAAAAAGCCTTAATTCAATTTGAATCAAGCCTTTTAAGTCCAGGAAACATGTTGGTGCCCTCTGGTGGCGGTAGTACGTACATCACGAGGATTGCGGTTTATATTTTGTCAAAACCATGCGCGCTTGTGCTTTGAGGCTGACATTCTTCTCCTTGATAGTTTTTTTCACAAACTGATGCTGTTCAAATGCATTAAAGAAAACTTTGTGAAAGAAGTGATGGATCTTCTGCTCCCAGATGTTTTGATTCTCCTGTCTGACGTTCGACAGTCCTCTCCCTCCCTTTTCTTCTTTGGACTCTGACAAACAAGAATGATAAGACCACAATATGTCTATCGTGGTTCTACAATGTTACTTTTACTCATTAGGATCAACATTTGACAATACATAAAATATACAAAGCAAACCTGTCAACTGAAGACCACCCATCCTACTTTCAGTAAGAGCTGTTGCATCTTTTGAGGCATCCACCTGATAAATAATACAATGTGAGGAATTCATTTACCAAATGGGGGTTTAAAATGTAAAATGACAACCACAGAAGAAAATACAACTTACAGAAGTCTGTGAGGTTAACTCTTGATCTATTTCATTGTGATCCAGCTGGCATTTGACCTCTGCACAGCCCAAAACTGCATCAAAAAACTCCAGAAATGTAATCTACAGAAAAACAGGTAATTAGACAAACTAAATAAAAAATAAAGTACATAAAATAAAAATACTAAAATATGTATAACCTCTAGATTTAGCAAAGAGGACATGTTGCTAGGGTCGGGACTCTCTTGGGAAATGACCTTCATGAACTTTGAGGCAGTAAGTCTGTTGTCAAGCAAATGAAATTCCTGGCACAGGTAAAAGAACAGGTTTACTTGCAATTTCTTGTAAACAAACACCCGATAAAGGCTTGTTGCACCTGAAACATGAACAGCAGGTCTCGACATGTCATTGTCTTGTCTTCTCGTGAGCAGGCTTTAAGTGTGCAGAAAGCCTGATAGACCTCCCAGCTCTTCCCACAGTATCGCAAGGCAACTTCTGTATGCTCCTGGTCACTAAATAAAAAACCTACAATTACAAAAATGTGTTAGAAGGATTCACATGTTTTCTTATTTGACAATAATGGTAAGATTACAAACCTTTTACATTTTTTGCATTAGGCAGGATGTCATTTGTCATCAGTTTGGAAAAGCAAGCTGCTAGAAGATCCTTTTGTGAACTGATGGAGCAAAAAATGAAAATATATTTACAATTAATCTGTACAGCCATGTTATATAATTGTGCAATACGTACACCATGTCTTTATGATAAATGTGATAAGCAATGACCACTAGACAGGAAAGGAGCTTGCAAAACAGCATCCCAGTGAAAGGCAAGTGGACCTCTGTTAAGGTGACACCCTCTAAAGCACCTAAAGAAAAAGGGAAGAACTGGGAAGAATAAATATTGAAATATTTCAAAAGAAGACACTAATTCTGTAGTCAGTAATAGCCTATTAATTTATACGTCCTACATTATTGTAAAAAAAAGAAAGAGGAAAAACATTGTAAAGCATTACATTGTGCACCTTTTTCCATTAGTTCGTCAGTTCTCCTACATATTCAAAAGGAGTGATTTTCAACAGTTATTTTGTCAATGACCCACCCACTTCTAAATCCAGGCAAATTAGCTCTGTAACTTACAATAATCAATAAACTAATTTTGGAACCTATGTTATTATCAATTCAACATTAAACAAGTAATTTTCAGCCATTTTTCAGTAGTAATATTTCTGCTTTTTGCCATCTTTGGGTTTACATTTATGAATTACTTCCATAAAATTATTTCACATATGCATAATTAAGACATATTTTAAGTGACAATTATGTACATATGTTCATTTTTGCATATACAAATGGACATACTACAAATTGCCTTACATCTGGTCAGCAAGTCAATTAGGCTCAGAGTGATATCATGATGATGGACTTTGCAGTCTTTAAGCAAACGCCACAGCTGCATCCGGGACAACATGAAGGTGTTGTCTGGGGAGTGAGCATGTCCAAGTCGGCTGTAGAAACTGTAGATGGATCTCAGTTCAGTGCCGTGCCTTAACACCACCAACTCCACCTAGAAGACGAAAGCAATGAAATATCAGTTGGGCAGCTTTTCTAAGTGGCACCATCTTAAAAAGACAGACTTACTTCTCTGAGTTCTGCATCTCGTTTTTTCTCAGGGATGCTGTTTAGAAGCATGTTGATGTTTAGAGTCATGTCAGGTCCTAGCAGAGATGAGCTATCAGAGGCTACACATAAGATAAAGAAATGTAATCGGTGATGGAAGTTTGAAAAAATTTATCTGAATCCTAACCAAATATACTGTGCATCTATTTGACCATATTGTAGACAAAGACCCTACTGTTTAATGCATATAAGAAATGTTTATTTTACTTCAGATTATGCTTAAAATTGCATTAGTCTGATCTAAATATAAGTCTGGGCAAGGGCCAAAAGAGATTAGATTAATTTAAATTATAATAGATTTCTGTTGTTGTGTTGATTACCGAGCAATGGGAGAGGTCTATCATTTCTCAACTGTATCATCTGATCATCCACAAACTCGCCTTGAAAAACCTTCCCATTTTTAAATGTAAATTTTCCCTATGAAACAAAATGATACATTTACTGTTGAATTGTCAAAATTAAAGTTTAAACATTAACGTGAGTTTCTATACCATTCCATGCTTTTTGTTGTTCCTCCACTCTCCCTTATACATTGCACCATCGGCATAGTAAAAAGTTCCTTGTCCATGTCTCTGGCCACATACAAAATCGCCAATGTACTGGTTACTTTGGGAATAACGTGATCCATCTTCTCGCTTTAGGATCCATGTGTGTTTGCCGTGCCCATGCTGCAAGAGTCAATCATTTTCACCATGCGTTATACAACTCACAACAGTAAAGACCATTAACTTACTTGTACTCCATTATACCATGTTCCCTCATACTGTTGTCCATGCAGAAGCCATTTCATTGTCCCCTCTCCGTGTCTTAGATTTTTCCTCCACTCACCTTCATAAATATTGCTAGAGGGATACCTGAACATAATAATAATGGTAACAATAATAATAATACAAAATCAGTGTTGTATTAATCATAACAAACCTTCTCACTCCATGCCCTCTGATCTCGTTCATTACCCAGTTCCCTTTATACCAGCTGGTCTTATCTTGGTTGTAATAAACGGCACCCTAAAAAAAAAAGAAAAAGAAAGTTTGATACCTAAACCATATTCAGACTGGACATTTTGATATATCTTACCTTGCCATGTCTTTTGCCCTGGTGCCAATGGCCTTTGTACAATGCACCATTTCTGGAGCAATAGTATGATCCAGTCCCATGTCTTATGCTATACTGAACCTCACCATTGTATGTGCTTCCATCAGGCCAAGTATATGTGCCAAGGCCAATCATTATATTGCTGACAAAACTTCCCTGTAAAACATATGATGGATTAAGTAAATAGATCGTGTATTAAGGTAAAGTTAGCACTGAATATTTACCTCATATTTTAATCCACCTGCCCATGTGAATACACCATGTCCCTCCATAAGTCCCTTGGAAAATGAACCCTACAGCAAAATTAAGACGACCCATTAATATGCTGCGTGTCTATAATATGTACGTGTCTATAATTGTAATTTCATAGTTCAATTTCTGTTTGTCATACCTTATACACATGTCCTCCTACAAAACATGCTACTCCTTCTCCACTTGGTTGGCTTTCTAAAGTTTCACCTTCATATCTGTAAGAGACACAAATGTATCGATTTTGTTGGATATTTCGATTCGCACGATTAGTAACCTACCTTTGAATAACCAAGCTGAAAATGAGAGGGTGTTCGTTGAAAGCATTCATGTCAGGTTGTTTTTGATCAGCAGAGTGAGTGGTTTGCTGCTCCATAGCTCCTTTCAGAATCAGTATATTTTCTGATACCGCCATAATTTACGAGTTTAACATAAAAAGGCTAGTTGTTTAGTTGAATCTTTGGTACGTTAGTTCACTTTCTTTTAGGGAAACACATTTCGCCACATCAATGGAACAACCTCCCCTTCTCCCATGTAGCTTTCTCCCCATGGCAACGTGATGGACGCTGAAAACTACGGAAAGCTCGAAGAGACATTCCTAGTAATTTATAATGGAAAAAAACCCAACACACACATTTTCAACTTCAAGTTAGTTTTCTATTATAATACTCCTTGAAACCAATCTTAAAACAAAACAAACGTACAAATGTACAAAATCATTTGAAAAAAATACTGTAAATATTATATATTCAGTCTTGTGAAATAATGTCCAGATTAGCCAGGTGTCTCATAGTTGGTCTCCCGTGCGGACAGTTCCAGGGTTGTTCAATGTCCCCCATGTGAATCACAAGTTTTTTCATTTCACTGACACTCAGGGCTGTGCCAATCATCACCTTTACAATAGAGGACAAAGGAATTTAATATAACAAACTAATCATGATCAATGATCAAATGTACACACCGATTTGCGACAAGCTCTTGAAGCAAACATCTGCCTCACACGGGATGGTCGGCACATGATGCCTGGGCTGTCACTCAACATAAATATGAGCTCCTCTATGTCAGCAGGACCAAATGTCCAGTTCTTACTGGTGGGTAGAGACACCAACTTTACCCTCTCCATTACTTGAGCTGACACAAAAAACAAGATCACATCTAGTCATTTTTGAAAGTTTAAGGAATTATGACTTTAAAAGGATTAGTGTAATCTTACCATCTTCATTTATCAGAAATTCAAAGCCATTCTTTCTAAAAATGTCAATATTCTCAATTAATATGTTTTCGCTGACAGCAGGAAGATGAAGGTTTTGCGGGCTAAAAGATACAATAAAACATTTAATACAAAACATGCATTATTAGAAAACTGTTCAACTATACATTACGTACACTATAAGTCTCTGTCCCTGGAGGACAGTGTGTTGCTGAAGCATTTCAAAGTTGTACTTCTCATCAGTTGCATGCTGGTCAATCATAAAGATGTCCGAGTTTAGTTTGGTGATGATGAAGCCCAGATTGAACTGACCAATGATCTCCATCTCTTTGAACATATCCTTACTATAATATACAAAGAAAGAAAGCAGATTCTTAGAAGAAATAAATTCCTTATAACTGATAAAAACATACCAGATCTCTTTCTTCAGCTCATCTTCTGCACTCTGGTTATCTCCTGGGTTGATCTTGGCCCTGAATCGTCTGTACTTTGGTTCATCCTTGGCTCTCCCCCGTTGTTTCAACCTCTTTATCCTTAACACAAGCTGCTGAAAGGAAAACTGTACAGGTACTGTCTTCCTTTGTAAAGAAACAGGGGCATCGACTGTCGATGGGGAAGAACTCTTCGATTCGTTTGAAAAGGCGGCATTCAATTTTGTCAAGACCACTGGACTATCTCTTCTGGCTCTTTTGGGATTAGGGCTTTGCCAATAGGATTCTTGTATGTCTCTTGTATGTATTCTTGATGTACATGCTTTAGATTCCACAAATGCGTTGTTTTCCTCCTCTGCTTTTACATCACAGCCTTCAACTTTGATTGTCTTGTTTTCAGTCAGCACTTGGGAACCGGTTTCATTATCTGATATTGTGGGGTCACAGCTGGGAACTGAGTTTTCAGTTCTACTGTCCAGTTCTTTACCAAACCTGAAACTATCCAACACACCTCTTCCCACAACGGAGCATTTATTATAGTCTTTTTTTGTCTTTAAACTAGAAACTATGTTTGTATTGGATACAGCAGACTTTGCACCACTTTTGAGAAACGACTGAAGTGTTTTCTGGATTGGGCCACTGTTTACATTGTCTGAAACAAACGCACTTTTAGCTGAACTTTGATGACTGGAAAACGCAGCCTTTAGACTAGCCAAATTAAGATAACTCTTTGGGCTCTGACTAACCAAATCACTGTCTCCAGACTCTGGCAAGTTCCCATCTGAGGGAACAACTTGAGGTTCAGGTGATGACAGCCCACCTAATGAAAAAATAAGTTATACATATACATTTTTAACTGCTACAAAATTACAAAAAATAATTAATACTTACATGTTGCTGGTTTATGTGGAAAATTCAAGCTTATTTTATTGACTCCAGCCTCATAGGTGTTGATAAGAGATGTTTTTATAATTGCAAGCAAGAGCTTTTCTTCTTGAAGGAAAATCTGACGTTTGTCTGGGGTCACATTTACATCCACGCATTCTGAAACAGAACAAAATAATGATCTATAATAACATATACTTATTATTCTTACTACATGATGCACTTTTCTTACCAGAGTCTACAGTTATGCTCAAGGCAACAAATGGATACTGATGCCTGTTATACATATGATAAACTTCATTCACAATTTTAGCAACCTGGAAGTTAAAAAGTCAATTTAATCCCAATGTTTGATACCTCTTCAAGTTTTATAACATTTAAAATACCTTCAGAGGATCACATGGACGGTTGTTGATAAAGAAAAATTGTCTGTCGGTGGAACTTCTTCCAACTCCATGCTCTGCTCGTGACACAAATCCTGTAATGCTATAAGAAGAAAATTATACTTTATTTATTCATAAATAAAACAATGGAAACATGTGGTTATATGTATTAACTAACACAAAAAGATGTTTGGGTAGCTCTGTATCCTTCAGTCCATATTCATCCATAACATTTTCAGCAGGAAAAACTTGTTGAAATGGCAAAAGTGTCTGGAGCTGCAAAATACACAAACAAATCAGTACTGTTGTGTTACAAAACTATATAATAATCTAAAGGATTAAAAAAATTTATATAGTTTAATTACTGAGATGCTACAGTATTACATCAAACCTGTTTTGGTCCAAATATGGCTCCTATGTTGTCCCTCATACTTTGGCTTCCACTGGTGCTGAGGACTGTGCTGCGTTTGGCCTGTCCAGTTTGGTTTGAGCAAGTTATGCGCACTCCGATAGATATTATACAATAGGACTGCAGGACATGGATCATTTTTGCATATTCCTAAAAATGCATATTCTCCAATTACTGTAATTAGTATGCTTTTATGTTAGATTAGTTACACAATTCTCAAAGTCAGATTTATTAATATATTACACTTTACCCTTTTAATATTGCGTTGGAACTCCTTGTGTCTGACTGGGAGAGTGTAGAAGAGCTGCTGCAGGCTAACAGTAGTGCCTTGCTGTCTAGGTTGAGGTGACTTTTGAACCAAGTTTCCTTTATGGTCAAACACCAGCTTGGTCCCCACTTGGCTAGACTCATGGCATGTAACCACCATGAGATCGCTGTAGGATAATGATTAAGAATTGGTTATGGATTATAGATATAGTGTTGTGTGACAATGTGCGGTGTGTGATACTATGTACCTTAGTGCACATAGAGAGCTGAGGGCTTCTCCTCTAAAGCCAAAAGTTTCCACATGAATGAGATCTGAAAAGTCCCTTATTTTTGAGGTATGGTGCTTCAGTGCTATAGATATGAAGAAAGGATTCAAAATTGGGAAAGCTATATATGAAAAAGTAACCACTGCACTTACTAAGTCCTTCAAAGTTAGCTTCCTCTACTCCTTTGCCATTATCAGAAACTTCCACAAGCTCTGCTCCAGAATCCTTCAATCTGACCTCTATGGCAGGAACAATGAGATAATGGTACAATGGCAATTCACACAAAAAAGTATAAAACCTTTGATATGGAAGATGTTTTTGCTCACCAATATTTGTAGCGCCTGCATCCACACTATTCTCCACTAGCTCTTTGACAGCAGTGGCTAAAGTCAGCACCACCTGGCCTGAGCAGATCTGATGAACTGAGTGTTTGTCAATGGCCCTAATGGCTCCGGCAGGCTCAGAAGTGCTGAAGAGGAAGGTTATTTTATTTAAATAAGTATCCTTACAAGAGACAGAAAAGCTATGGCTCTCAATTTAACTTACCATTCTTCAGACATTTCATCCACTATTTTCCACTATAGTTAACTCACTGACGCGGCTAGGTTAGTCTCAAAGAACACAACAAATAAGCTCATGGCATAGAATATATCATATTTACTTTAAACATCAGTAATATAAACAGATTTTCGCAAATACTCTAGAACCTGGAATCTTAAGTAAAAACAAAATTGAAGCTGGACCGCGCCATAGAAGTATATCTCTGCACAGGTCCTAGTTGCACAATATTGAAAATATATATAACAAAGTAGCTTCTGTGCGCTACTTGTGGCCTAGCTATGTCTTACAGAGATATGAACGCAATATAATACAATAGCAGCAAATACTAATGTCCTTTACAGGAGATATTTTTAGGGATTTCCCTAAATTTGGTAGTATTTCATCATTGTTGGGCTGCAGTCCGTTTTGGACCTTCAGTTAGAGCATATGTGACAATGTGCTAGTTTACGCAAAACGAATAACTCTTATATTGTTACGTTAATGTAAAAGACAAACACTGGCGCGTCATAGCATTTATCCTCTTAAATAAAGCTGTGTTTTCAGCATAGTCTGTATGGATATATCTAGCACACTCATTATCCATATTTTTGCGTTGTCTCTTTGGTTTTGTAGCAGCAGACGGTCCCTATTCTGTGACTGTCATGGCGGCGGCCCTCAACGTGAGAGGTTGAACTTTTAATGTTTGAGTTGAACAGGTGTAAATGTGTGCTAATTCGGTTGATTCAAGATGTACGGGCTAACTTCTTGTGAACTGGGGTAGGCACGTATTTATACGTTGAAGTAGTATGGTCATCATTGTTTAGGGAAGTCTTCGCTACCATACGTTGAAATGAACTGTACATCATCCAGTAGTAGTGGAGCGCTACAGCCAGAAGAACATTCTGGTAGTGGCTCGGCGCTTCTCCTGCGTCCTCGGGTCTTGAGGCCGATCATGGGCGAAGAGATTGACAGCACGTTGGGCCTGTTAAGTTCAGCTAGTGAACAAGATGACGACGTACAGTTTGACGGTAAGCAGCTTTTTGTTCGTAGCTTTCTTTGCCTTCCCCTTTTAATCCAATATGGATTTAATGCGACGGTTTTGATTTTTGCACATGTATTTGTTTTTCCAATTCAAGTTAAGTGGCTATTATTGGCTCATCTTTGGCAACGTGACTACGCCCCCTCCCCCTGTCAGCTGGGTTGGTTTAGGGAGTCAAGTGGAATACTTTTAGCATACTCTTAAGCTTAACTTGAGTGGTTTACTGTATGTCAGTGTTGTAGGCTTTGCTTTTTTAAACAATCAATCTAACTTAACGTAAATGTCAAGGTTTCCTTTTACTTTGCCTTATATTATAGGCACTTACTTATATTGTTCTGTTGAATATGTTACAGTGTATGCTAGTGTATTGGTTGATTAGAGCACAGCTCACTGACTAGGAACTTACTTCATTGATTAGTTGATGCCATGAAGTAACCTCTGCCTTTAATTTTGGAATATCCGAGTCCACTTTAAGTGGAGGGCCTCTCAATGCTGGATCTCGCAGATAAGGTTTATTTCTGTGCACGCCCCAAGTGTGCTAACAAGATGAGTTTTGTTTTTAGATTGTGGGGTGGAATGGGAATAAGTACAGCTCTGAATAAGTATGCTTAACCAAAAAGCCAGACAAATGGACTTGGAGAAAAATATTATTAAGATGATTGCAAAGGTTATTGAGGAAGGTAAGGTTTTTGTTATTTGAAAATGTAAATGTAGGGAATAATATGGGTATTTTGAGTTATATTGTAATGAGAGCAGAAACACGGTGTGATATTTTTTATGGCTCTTCTTGAAGCTTCTGACATGGACAATGACAGAGAGGTGCTGATGGCTGGAAGATCTTATTCATCTGTTCAAGAGTTTGCCTCTGCTATCCCCAATCATCTTCTTTTGGGCTCACTGTTGGAGCATCTATGCTTGGTCTATGAGAATAACCCAGCACGTTCACGGATGTTGTTTAAAGGTACTAGCAGCCCTGACCCTATAAATCTGATTGACACCAATACTGTACCTCTAAATACACACTCATTTTTGCATGTATTGTCTGTGAAAGTCATTGGACAGCGGCTAGCAGCTATGAATCTCCTTTCGCCTTTGGCAATAAGTGATGAGTTCAGCACAGTCAGACTGCAGCACAACCGGGCCTTTACTGAGCTGCTTCATGCTGCCAGCTCTTCTCTCTATCCACAGGTGATTACTCTGCATGGTGTTGTTGTGTCTTATATTCAAGTCAAAACAACATTGTTATATTGTTGTTGTTGTTGTTGTTGTTGTTGTTGTTGTAACAGTTATTTTTTGCTTGTTTGTATATTTTGATATAGAGCCAAATACTAGGCACCAACAGTCATAGTTCTACTGTAAAGTGAGTTTATTTTTAGTCATGTTTCTATTCTGACACATATGTGTGTTATTGTGTTGTAATTATGTATCGCATGTTCCACAGACCGATAGAAGGACTTTTTCAAGCACAGACTTCAAGATATCTCAGTGAATTTGAAGAAATCTGCAGACTTGGAAAAGGATCTTATGGAAATGTTTTTAAGGTAGTATGTTACCAGTGTTTCTTCTTTGGTTCCCTTTGTGAAAAATCATCTTTAAAATGTAACTATTCAAAACACATCTTTTTAGGTTTTAAATAAGCTTGATGGACAGTATTATGCTGTTAAGAAGATTCTCATTAAAAAGGTTTCAAAAGATGACTGTATGAAGGTAAGGCATGTCTCCATTTTTGGAGCCAAGTCGTTTACACTGTAAACATTTTCATATATTATCGTGTTTTAGGTTCTTCGAGAAGTCAAGGTGCTCTCCAGTTTGCAACATGTGAATGTTGTGGGCTACCACACTGCATGGATGGAGCACGTTCAACCAGCAGCATGTAAGTTCACTGTGGAAATATGTAGGTCTAATATATAAACATTTTTACTCAAATAACAGAAGCATTATTCACCATGGGTGTCTTTATTAGATCCCCAGTCTTCCTTACCTGCGCTGGAGTCTCCAGAACAATGTGACAGGTAAAATTTGAAAGTGTGCTAAATACAAAACTGACACCTTGACAATATTTAATTATATATTATGTACTTATTTCAGTTCTCATGAGAATCATCATGACAATAGCACTGGATCTTCCATCGTATTCCAAAGTCTTACTCACGAACTGTCTGTCGCCTTAAGTGACCAAGTGCATTCTGCAAATGGGGCAGCTGAGGCTTTAGTTTCTTCACCTGTAAAGAACCAAGTGCTGTGTACTAAGCCTAAGCATCAGCTACCTGAGAACTATGTGCCTTGTGTTTTTCTTGGCCAACGGTCTCCCATTAAGGAGTCAAAATGTCCAGCTATGGGTCTAGACAGTTCTGTTATGTTTGAAGAGGGTTCCAGCACTAATAATGAACTGAGCAACAGCTCCTGCAGTGGCAAAGAGTGTCAGCATAAAGTGGACAAATGTGCAAAAACTATTAAAGAGGTGAGTGACAATCATAGAAAGTTGTATGACTAGAAGTAGGAAGGCACAGTGTTTGGAACAACCTGTGTGTAGCATAATAACTCAAAAATGTTTTCCAAATTGTTGTGTAATCTTGCTGTCTTTGATCTGCTCTCAATGTAACAAAACATGTCTACTAAAGACCCACTCAATGTGAAATTCACCCAGATGATGAAGTTTTATTTTATTTTATTTTATTACATTTTCTGCCTTTGCAGGTACAGTTTCACCTAATGCTCTACATTCAGATGCAGCTATGTGAACGTTCGTTAAAAGACTGGATTTCTGAAAGAAATGCTGAACCAAAACTCCAACCTTGCTTAGAATGTAAGTATATGTCCTAGTTCTTAATTTTTGGCAAAACAATTTCAAATTTTGATTAGTGTCTGTGGGCCTCATTTCAAACTTTTTGTGCTCCCAGGTCCGTTTGCACACGTTGATACTGAACATACTCTCAACATTCTGAAGAACATAATTGATGGGGTAGAATACATTCACTCCAGGGGAATCATGCACAGGGACCTTAAGGTATGCTTTTCTATTTGAGTTAAGGTCTGTTAGAGGTATTATGCTGCAACATTAGCACCACCAGGGGGTGAGGACATACCGACGATGTTAGCTTGAAGCTCTGTTTTTATTCATCTCCACATCTAACAGTCTATCTAGATTGTCCCACTCATGAAAAACAAATTCATATAGAACAGCTGGCAGCAATTGTTGCCATTCTGTCCTGTTACGATTGTGATGAAGGTAAATAAAAGCTTTGCAGATGCTTTTAAGTGACCTTGGCTCCTGTGAAAGTCTCAGTATTGGCTCTTTGAATTTAGAAGAACATGGAAGTATCAGAGAGGAGGGCAGGTGGCCACTTTTGTTCTGAAAGATGAGCGGTGTGGTTAACCCGAACAATTTTGACAGGAGCTCATTGCTTGTCACTGTTACCCCCCTGTTTAGGAACATGAATAGACAGTTTTCTCCATCCTTATTCAGCTTGTTGATGTCTCCTCCATAGCTGAGAAACAGGTCCACCAGTTCAGTGCATCCCATGAAGCATGCCTCTTGTAAAGCAGTTCTATCTTGGTTGTTGCATTTGTTTGGGTCTGCACCATGCTTCAGCAGCTCTCTGATGCACTCCAGGGTGTCTGCTTGAGGATTAGCCATTGTTGCCCAGACGTTTCCTGCGATATGTAGAGGGGTATTCCCAGACTGGATCACTCTCTAGATCATAGCAATATGTTTAATCCACAGAAGGAGAAAGTCATATTTTGTGATCATAATGAGAAAAAACTTGCCTTATTGACATCTGCTCCGTGTTTGATCAAGTACAAAAGTATGTTCTTATTGAGTATCCCTGCAGCTCTGTGTAGGGGTGTCATTCCCGCGCTGTCCATTACATTAACATTGGCTCCATAACGGATCAGAGTTTTGACAGCAGATAGGGCTGAAAAGGACACTGCTATGTGAAGGGCTGTCTCTTTATTGACCCCAGTCACCTAGAAAGAAGCCACAAAAAATACGACTACACAACAGGAGCCAATATGGATTTAGAAAACGGTCTGTCCCACTAAGAATGTGAGACAGAATTTTTTAAAATAAGAAATTGTAAAACATTTTGCATGTAGCGTTGTTATTTCAAAGTGTCTGAACCAACTTGGCTTCAGTAATCAGTCATCACCGAATTTAAAATTCAAACTCGAAAATTCATTACCTCAGCATTAATGTCCACACCATGCTCACAGAGGAGTTGTAAACAGGCCTCTGCCTTTTCACAAACATGCATCAAAATTGCTTGGAAAGAAGAAGAATTTGACGATTCTTTCGTTGAACTCTGTAAGCTTGGCCAGCTCATAATTACTAAGTGTAGTGATGTTCTGCCTTGTTTGTCCCTGTAACACAAAAAACATGTAAGTCATTCAGTGTGATTTAGTTCCTTTTTTTTCAATTCACGCTAGTAACGCTTCCCTAAACTGAGAAATGTGCATCTGCTATTGTAACCTTTTTTCAGCGTCTGCTCCCATTGCCAACAAACTCATCATGCTCTCAAGCTTTCTGTTCATTGCAGCAAGATGAAGGGGGTAGGTGGACAGGGCCTAAGGCAAGACAAGGCGAGACAAGCTTGAATGCATTGAACAACCGGTCTAAGCCTTCTTAAACTACAGGCGTGAATAGCATTTGTAAAATAACTATAGATCATGTAAATGTTATAAATTATGTCTGTTATTCATGTATAATGTTAGTAAAGCATGCATTTTTACAACAATTTGCGCTTACTTCCCAGAAAACCTTCCTCGGCGTAACATGATATATTTCAATCAAGGAGTTGCTTCCATGTATTAAGCACAGCTCTTCTATACCTTTAATGTCTTCATCCATAATAGCAGCAAAAAAAAGATTGTTGTAGTCTTGTAAGGTAGCGCCAACTGTCATTGCTCCTACTGTCCTACATATCTCAGTGCCTTCACCGCATACCGTGTTTACTCTCCCAGGTGTGTAGTGGTTAAAGAGCTTGTTCTTCTGGTTTGGGGACGGACCTACTTGGATTTGCCGTATGACAGTATGAAAGGAAACTGTGATGCTGCTCATTTTAGTGCTGTAGTTAGTGTATGACGCTAAAGTTTGATAGGCTTCCTGGCCCAACTGATAACTTGCTCTGAAGGGGCCAGTTTGGGAAAATGACACACCCTTTGAAATACTTAGTCATTATTATTATTGGAAGAGAACCATCTTAGTTTCACACTTGACTGTATTTTAAACATATAATGTTTAGGTTATGACATGGTAAAACTGAGAAATGAAGCATTTCACTGGAACATAATATTGGCTAGTTAAATGTCATCCTTAGCCTGGAGTCAATCTGCTTGTGTGTTTTTGGAGGTAACAGTTGTACTCTGAAATGTGTCAAGTAAAGTTAGTATCCATACTTGCCTTTACAAAAGTAGTGGTTGAAGTAGATACTATTGTATTATTTAGAGATTGCTGTCAATAAGGAATCCCTTGGATGTTTTAGAAGCCATTGCTATTATCTCACAGACTACTTCAAGATAATAGCAATGGCTTTTGGAAGAAAGACCAATTTAATTCCAACTTTCAACTATGTTCCATCTAACCTTGCTCGGATTTCTCTGCGGTTCTATATAACTTATTGGACTACCCTTTGATTACACTAGCGACAGTGCAGAGGTGCATAGAGGTCAGTGATTTATCACAAAAACTAACAATATTGTAATAATTTGTTTTGGAGATTTAAATTTAAATATTGATTTATATGGTCTGTATAAAGGCTACAACAAGAGCTGATAAATAAGCATAAAATAAGAACAGAAACTAAAAGTAGTACCTTCCAAACAAGGATATAGCTGAACTATGGTGGATAATTTTACAGCTTATTCATGTTTTTTGCATAGATATGACATGTAGATATAACATTGCAAATCAATATATAGTATAATTCCCTCTTCAAATTTTGTTATTTTTTCGTTCAGCCTAGAAACATTTTCCTCCATGGCCATGACTGTCATGTAAGGATTGGGGACTTCGGACTGGCTTGTCATGATCTAATTGTGGATGGACATAAAAACTCAGGTTCTCCTTGCAGTGGTAATATCTCACATATTTGCTTGTAATAATGTCAAGACAAAGTTGGTCCCATACTCACATGTAGATGGCGCTGTTGTGTTGTTGACATGCTCTGCAGATTCCTCACATACCACAGGTGTGGGCACGTTTGTGTATGCGTCTCCAGAGCAATTGAAGGGCTCACATTATGATTCAAAGGTAAACACTTGTAAACAAATAACTACAACACTATTACAACGTTTATTGATGTTTGCAGACACAACATAGTGTTATGAGTACAATACACAGAAACTTATTTCACAAGCTGCTCTCATTATCAAAAACACTACATTTGCTGTTTATCTTGTTTTTGTTACAGTCTGACATGTTCAGTTTGGGTATGCTGGCCTTTGAATTATTCCAGCCTTTTGGGACAGAAATGGAAAGAGTTCGGTGTCTTGGGGATCTTCGAGAAGGAAAAATCCCAGATTCCTTTTGCAACAGATGGCCAATCCTTGCCAAACATATAATGAAACTGACCAATCAAGACCCTAGTGTACGACCCAGTGCTACAGAGCTTCTGCAGAGTGAACTTTTCAGTAATAAAGATGCGGTATGTGTATTTTTATCATGGCCCAGAATTAAAATAATGAAATATAAGACTGTGACGTTAATATAAAATAAAGCATTGGGAAATTAACAAACAAAATGTTATTAATGTAATCATTAAATAATGATGACTAATACATCTCCTGCACGGCTCTGCCAACAGATGATCCACGGTTTGCAGAAACAAGTGGAAGAGCAAGAGAAGGAAATTATGCAGTTAAGGAGAAGAATCAGTGAACTTGAAAGCTCCAGCGTTCCCTTGTCTGAATCAAATGAAACATAATGCCTTTGATGTGTAATATAAGCCAACATTGTACATTATCGTTTAATTGTATGTATTTTACTGTGACAGAAAATGGTGTGTAGATTAATGTATTGGTTATTTATTTCATTATTGCTCTCTATTTACCTGATGATAATAAAGGGTAAGTAAGCAATTTCAGATGTGTGTGCGCGATGTCCTTAAATAATAACACATCCGAACATTTTTTTTTTTTTTTTTTTATTATATGGACATCAAAATTGTTAAAAGCTAGCGAAGCGCATGATATGAACACAGTCATGTTTAGTACGTGTTACTGCAGGGCACACAAAGGTCGGTGCGTAGTATGTTACATGGTACAGATGTTCCCGAAACACGTTCCACACGAGGAAACGACAGAACGAGCCAATCAGAGCGCTGCTTTCGCCACAGGTACCCGGATGTACCCGTGGGCAATTAGCTACGTCATTGTTCACCGCCGGACACCCGCTGTAAATAAGCAATGGATTTACAACTGATTTTAGGGCGTTCATAACAAATACCAGGTGAGTGTGCGGCTGTCTTGTCGGTTTAATGAAAACTTAAGTATACATCAATTATGTTTTAGTTGGCTCGAGAGACAGGGATTAGCTGTAGTAGCCTTACACCGGTTCTCTGTCATGTCGGAAAGACCAGCGCAGTATGCACAGCCACCGGTGTTGAGCCCCTCCTTTCACCTCTTGCAATTTGTCCCGTTACTCGGCCCAACGCGATTCGTTGTTGTTGTGTTAAAGTTGAAAGCTAAACTCCCCTTGTACTTGATCCAAATATGCCTTTCTTCCAGCTTTGTCATTCAGCAAGCGTTAAGCCGCGCTGGCTAGCGCTAGCATCAATGTCGCTGCACAGAGAGTTAGCTGCGCTCGGTAGCACTGTTCCGTTCGGCATTTCCATGGAGCCCCGTGTTTTAGAGCGGGTTACCTCTCAACATTCTTATGGCCCAAAATTGACAAAAGTTTTGTCAGAATTGACAACACATCAAGTTCGATCTTCGACAAAATGAGATTTTGTTCCGCTCCTTGGTCTTGTTTTTCACACTGCGTGTTAAAGGCCTACCCGCCGCCTGTTAGCCAGTGTGAGCCGTAGTGTGCTGGAGCAGGTGGGAGGGAACAGCTGCTGTAGTAAACGTGCTTCCGACCAGGACATGTCTCCGCTCCTCTGCCGGGGTTATTGTAGCTAAAATAGGCTGATTATTCAAAAATATTCATGAATGAAGCGCGACACAGTTAAAAAAGTTAGACCATGAATGAATTGCAATGACACGTTTTTACAGGTAAAATAGTACACACACACTTTCTTTCACGCACTGACACACACACTCTCTCTCTCTCACACACGAACCCCAAACTCTTGACGAAACATCCATGCTTGGAACTTTTTATTATGATAGGCCTACAGTCGCTGGACACAAAAGAAGTACAATGTATTGTTTTAGAAAATATCACAATCACTTTTTGATACTACTCTGTGTAACTGAATTCCACAGAAAACCCAACTGAACTTTTGATATACACGCACAACTTACTGGGGTCACGTGAATAGCTGATGTATCAACTTTCATCACTTTGAAACCCATGAATAATACCAACACCTAAATTTGTGTTGATTTGTCTTATAGCAATGAACAATGACCATAGTTGACAGATCCTCAGAACAGTCTGACTACGAGTCAGTCGGGTGTAAACGCTCCCCATTCACCAGTGGAGACGTGGGCATGGACAGCAGCTGCTCCAGCAGCTGGGCAGTGGGACCCTCAGTGGCCAGTGAGTCTCCACGGCTCAAGGCTCAAGGGGGCTGCCTGGGCCCCACTCCTGGTGCTGCGGTCTACAATGGCACATGTGTGGAGCGGCCCAAGGAGCAAGGTAAGAGCACAGACTGCAGCCACTGACTTCAGTTCGGTACATGTGTCTTAGCTAACTCTTCTAACCACTTATACTGCCACACTATTCGGTTGTTAAGGGATGATGTCATCGCTACTTTGGCTACTTCTGGGTCCAGTGGAAATTGTCTATAATGGCAATTTGGTGATTTAACCTGGTCCAGAGTTTTGACCAAAGCTGTTTCAAAATGTAAACATTTTAAACATAAGTTATACAATTATTTCCTCTTCCCCCCAGTATAAAAAAGGTCTAAAAATAAATAAAGCTAAAATAAAATAGTTAGAGCCATTGATATTATTTGACATGAAGCTGAAGTCCCTGATATGTCTGACATTTATTCAGGAGGTCCCTGTTTCTGCTTTTTGTGTCAATGAAACGTTGTGCCCCAAACAACTGTGATGATGTCACACTTAACTATCCCATAGTTAAAATAGGATTACTATGACCATAAGGGTATGCTATTGTATTTGCAGTCATGTAGTAGATGTTCACTTCTAATTATAAAATCCTTCATTGAGCATGTGACTCTGGTAGTTAATTTAAGGAACAGTTGCTTAACCTGTTGAGTGACAGTGGAAAAATGAACCAATGTACAGTATCTGAGGCTAGCTCTGTAATGTCTTCTGTGTCAGTAATGGGCAGTGGAGATGGCATAGATTTGCCACAGAAGGTCCTGTTTCCTCCTGAACGACTTAACCTAAAATGGACCCAGGGCCATCGAATTGGGGCAGGACTACAGAACATGGGGAACACCTGCTTCCTCAACTCAGCTCTACAGTGTCTCACCTACACGCCTCCATTTGCCAACTACATGCTTACACGGGAGCACTCCAAATTATGTATGTGGTCTTGCTCAAATGTAGATTCACTTTTGGTTGTTGTTTCACTAATCTCTTTTTTTGGATTTGTTTAAACTTTAGGTCATGAGCCGGGCTTCTGTATGATGTGCACCATGCAAAACCACATCATACAAGTTTTTGCAAACTCTGGGAATGTTATTAAACCTATTGGTGTCCTCAATGAGCTTAAAAGTAAGTGTTTTTTATAATATTTTAGTGGATGAATTGGACCATCATTTCAAATATGTATAATCATTTCAAGGATATGATATTTGATATCATATCCTGGATTAAGGGTAATATTTGTTAGTGATAAATATATGTTATTTCAAAGGGATTGCAAAGCACTTCCGGTATGGAAGCCAGGAGGATGCCCATGAGTTTCTGCGATACACAGTGGATGCTATGCAAAAGTCCTGTTTACCTGGAACTAAGTAGGTTTTGTCAGTTGTGTATGCGGCCATGTGCATATTTTCATAAACTCACCTGATCTGTGTCTGTGTGTAGATTGGACAGGCAAACACAGGCAACTACCTTCATCCATCAAGTATTTGGCGGGTACTTACGGTCCAGAGGTAAAATAATAATCATTATAAAGATAATTTCATTTATGTTTCCCTATTTAAAGTTTTTTTTTTCTTTTATAGTAAAATGTTTAAACTGCAAAGCAGTTTCTGATACATTTGACCCCTTTTTGGATATCCCTCTGGAAATTAAGGTACCAATGAATGACAAGCTGTTTTTTAATGTGTTAGCCTAATTATAGTTAGTATGTTTATCTTTCTCTAATCCAGACGGCGCTCAGTGTCTCAAAGGCTTTAGAGCAGTTTGTTAAGCCAGAGCAACTGGATGGAGAAAATGCGTACAAATGTACAAAGTAAGATTATTACTGGAGAACACAAAAAGAGGAACATGTTAAATGGTCTATACTGTTATAAATGTGTTTTTCCCAATAGGTGCAAGAAAATGGTCACAGCCTCAAAGAGATTTACTATCCATCGCAACCCCAATGTGCTTACCCTATCTCTTAAACGCTTTGCAAATTTCACTGGAGGAAAAATTACAAAGGTATATTTTTATGGTATAATGAAGCAAATGACAAACTGTGATCATAATGAAACAAATAGTTAATTGAATATGATGTGATACAAACAGGATGTGAAATATTCAGAATATCTGGACCTGCGCCCGTACATGTCTTTGTCACAAGGAGAGCCTCAGGCCTATGGACTATATGCTGTGCTGGTTCATTCAGGGTTTAGTTGCCATGCTGGGCACTACTTCTGTTATGTGAAGGTATTGTTTATGTCTATATATTTGGGATTTCCATTGGGCCATAACGTAGATTTTTTTTATTTTTTACTCACATTTCTTTCTCGTATTTCTTTTCCCAGGCTAGCAATGGACAGTGGTATCAAATGAATGACTCCTCTGTGTCAGTCAGTGATATACGGTCCGTTCTGAACCAACAAGCCTATGTTCTGTTCTATATCAGGTGAGGTTTTTTTTTGTTTGTTTTTTTGTCTGACTATGGTCCAGTCCACCTTTTTAAAGCCTCAGTAATGTCATATTTGAAATAAATGTATTTGCATGTGCTTAGCTGGATTGTTTTGTCTAAACTTCTCTTATGTCATTGAGTGTTGCTTACTCAGACAATGGTGTATTTACTTTGCTATCACTAGGAACAATGATATGAAAAAAACAGCTGACTACAACCACATGAACCATAACACTGGCGTCCCTGGTCAGTCCTCCCCATGGCCTGTTGTAATACCACGCATAAATACCGCTATCCACAGCAACAATGTGGGCTTCATAGGCCCACAGCTGCCACCAAACAAGGTATTTCAAAATAGTTTACACTGTTCAGAGATATTAATTACAGATTTGCTTCATTTTCCTTGTTTGCATTTGTTGTACAGGGATCTCTTCACGTCAATGGAAATGGATCTCATAGAGATTATCCCAGTTCAAAGCCTAGCAGCAGTGGTCATGGATCGTCTGCCTCTTCCTCCATCTCTCACTCCATTAGCCGGCCCACAACTATCCCGGACCAGGACAAGCGGCAAAAACTTTCATTTTTCATTGGCCAAGGCAAACCCATCCGGCCCGCACCCTCGGCCACCTCTCACAGTCAGCCGTCCTCTGCTGCCAGCTCGTCCTTACAGTCTACCTCAGATGCCCCGTCAGATGTTCGCTTCATTCCACGCCAGCTAAACCACGTCAATGGCACTTCACGTGTCAACGGAGACCACCAAACGGGGGGGAACGGGGCATCTCTCTTGGTGCCGTATAGTCAAGAGTCCTCTGAGGAGTCTGATCAGGAGAACAGCGGCACTTTAGATAATGGCAAGTCTCGTGTCATCAGTAACAGTGGCGCTGGGGAGGATTTTAATGCAGCTTCACAGAACACAAATGGGGAGACTAAAGTGCTTCATAATGGAAACCGATTAAATGGAGCCAATCACTGTATCTCTAACTCCAACCAAAATGGCCATCATAATGGGCACCACAAAGTCAATGGACATGGAAGTTCTGATCAGGTACAGTTTGTGCTCTTGTGTAACAGTTGTGCGTTTGTGTAAATAATTTCAATCATTGTTTATTTCCTATTTAGATGTCAAGCAGTAATTCTAGTAGTTTATCCTCTGATAATTCGACTAATGGAGTAAATCATGACAGCAGTCACACAAGGTAAAATGAGAGATCAATATGCTGTATTATCTCCACATGGCATACAGAACTAAATATTTTCTTTTCCAACAGTAAAGACATAGACCATGTACCAGCCACTTCTGCTCAGAGTGTTCATGATGTTGGTGAAAGTGTCCACGTCTCCACTTCTGACACTAAAGCTCAGACAGTGTCCCCTAAATGTGAACAACTCCCCCAGCAGAACACCACCTCCTCTGCTGTAAACTCTGTGCCAGAACCCACTAACACTGATGCCGATCCACCCCAAGAAACTCCCTCCTCCACACATCACAATAAGTCTGCTGCCTTATGTACCCCTGCCCCTGATGCCACTCAAACCTCCAGTGGGGCTCCTTCACACAAAGCTGGGAATGATGGCAAAGACGTAGTACAAACCAATTGCCTGTCTGTAGCGCCTGATGGACGCACAGCTGCTAAGGAGCCTCATCATTACAAGACCAGCTCCAGAAGCAACCATGAAAGAAAGGGATCCAGGGATCGGGATCGGGTGCATGCCTCTGAGTGGAGCAGAGACAAGTACTGCCGAGACCGGAGTAATGACAGAGAGAGTGATGGAGACCGATACAGGTCAAGGCGGGACTATAGAGACCAGCATCGCTCATACAGGGACCGCCTGCCCATCTATGATCGCTCCTACAGGGACAACGATTTGGAGCGGCGCTGGGAGAGGACTTACCACCCGAGGGAGCGGGACAGAGACAGATGTGCTCATCATTATCACCACTCACACTACCGCCATCACTGGGACCGAGAGCGCAGGCATGGCCATTCTTACAGAGACGACTATCAGGGCCGCTGGAAGTGGCATGAGAGTCGAGACTATAGGAGCAATGGGAGAGACAGAGACTACTATTCTAAAGAGGACAACACAGTTTCAACCAATGGGACAGAGAACAATCGATCCAAGGGCTCACCAAGTAGAGCTACACACTCAACATCTGCATCCGCCTCCACCAGAAACGAGCAGAATTACAGACGTACTTATGTCCCTGTCACCAAGGAAAGGGACAGCAGCTCTGATGGTGGTTACAGTAAAAAACACAAAAAGAGCAAGAAGAAGAAATCTAAAGACAAAGACAGATACCGTGATAGTGGGTAAGTGTCCCTGTTCTGCTTTCTACTTTGATTGAGTCCTTTACTTCTTTATTGTCATCCTCCAGAAGCTCTGGTGTGGATTCTGATCGAGACACTGACACAAAAAGAAAAAAGAAGAAAAAGAGGAAACATGATAGTAAGGAAAGAGAGAGCCGTAAGCGTCGTCGGGACGACAACAAACATGACGGTTGTTCACCAGAGAAACGTCAGCGCACAGAGTACGACCATCCAGTTTCCCTCCATCGTCCCTCACCTTCAAACGGTTTGACTCAGCGCCACCTAAACGGTCACACAGGTACTGCAGCTCTCACCATACTTATTTACACTTTACTTGGCTCTCAATCTTAACTGTTGTTTTGCAGGGAATGGCTACAGCCAAAACAGTGACTCCCATGGATTCTCCAGCTGTTCACTACCGTTAGAATCTACCAATGTAAGTTGAAACTTTTCTAAAGTTGAGGGTTTGAATGAGCATGATTACTTATTCACTGTCTCTCATTTCAGACTGTCAGACCTTTTTAACTCCCGAGCAGCATCAACATTTTTCAACGTGGTGCTTCTTCAATTGTATTTTTACCACAACAACAAGTGTTTTAAAAGTTAAATCTTTTGTTTAATAGCGTTGATTTACTCGCTGTAATTCTCAAGTAACAAAGATCATATGACAATTTGTTTAAATCAAAGACTAAATAATATATACTTGTATAAACACCTGGAGCTCAAACATCTCTGCTGCTCAGTGGTACTCAGGACTTGAAACATCTATCATGTGTCCAACCTCTTCAAGTGAGACTAAAGAAAAGTTGAGGCCCATATCTGTGCAGTTATAGTGAGTTAATGAGTCTGAGAGCTGTTGTGGGTGAAGACAAACTGTATGGAGGACTGACACAAGTGCCGAGGCAGGAGGAAGGCTCACTCATGGATACCTCCATGTTAACCCTGGACAGACTTGAGGACATTGCCTGCTTTTTCTTTTTCTAAAGTTTTATAGATTCTCACAGTGGAGTCTCTCACATTTACTTTTACTTTACCACTTTTACAAAGAGAAGCATTATGATTAGTTATCATGGCTGTGGACCACATCTTTGCTTTTTAATGAAAATACAGTTTGATTGTGTCTTCTAGCGTCATAAAGAATACTGTGAAGTTGATTTTGAACTGTATTATCAGTTATTTTTATATGTAACAGTCCTGTATCAGGATTATATGTAGTTGATTCATTTTGGCTTGTTTTAGATCTACACTCTGACCATACTTTATGGAAATTACTGATTATGATGTGCATTTTTTTCTTTTAGATGTCTTCAACTTAAATGTTGGAAAAGTACTGTTAAAAGTTAAGTTTGGCATGTCAGGATGTCTACATTGGGTAAGGTTAAAGCCTTAAAAATAGAACTTGTCATAACCAGAAATTGTAATTTCTTTTGTGTTTTTTGAATTTAAATGAATGGACAATGCATACTGCGAAACCTGAAGGTTTGACAAACATTTCTGGACTTCTGTTGCGTTTGTTTATTATTGAATGAATGGATTGTACTCTGGTCTCCTAAAAAACAACTTTTGTTTAAAATGTACATAGTGGACGTCTACATACAAAAAGGCTCGTGTATACAGGTCCCTATACCAATTTTGCGATAATTCCCTTTTCTGACAACCAAAGACCTGGTATGATTGGTTTGTTACCGTTTTACCCAAACAACAAGTACTTCATTTACATGTGTACATTTTTATTACAAAAAGTCTTCATAGTATTTATTGTACTGAAGGAGATCAAGCTGCTTACAACCTTGACACTATCATGAAAGATTTTTCAGCATGTGGTTGAATCTCAATCTTTTTTCTTCTTAAAGAAAAGCCTTGCAGTTAGTTTTCACATGTTGAGAACACCCAGTTAAGTTTGGCTTTAAGTGTGTAATGAACAGTCAGTTCCCTTCATATGTTTGATGGACACACTGGGGCATCCCATTTAATATAATGTATGATCCAAGTATAACAATATGGGCAGACTTCATAAAATCAGCACTGTCGATTGTATGAAACTAAAAAGGCTAAGGGTAAAGGCTCCGGCATTATGACAGACATGCTACATGAACACAAAGAAAAAACATTATGTACAATATATACCATACATGCATTATGCCCTTTGTTAAATTGGTAAAAAATAAATACAAAAATAAATGAACACCGAAAAGAATGGTCAGTATAAATTATTTAAAAGTTGGGTTGGACTAGGTGTGACAAATTCCATGGCTGTAGAGTCTCTTAACATTTCCAGTTTTTAATACTAAAACGATAGCCCAAAAGCTGGTAATAAAACGGCTGCCACTTAAAATCATATGTATTACTGGGTGGTTAAATCAGACCAGCTGATTCAAACTTGAGGCTTTTGTAATTCTAATCAATCGAGAAGGGCAAAAGTCAAAAACGTCTGGCATCATTAATCTTTTTGGAAGATAATTCTGGACTCAAATCTCCTTTCTTCCAATGAAGCAAGTACGCCTGTGTCCAGCAGGGGGCAGAATGGGCACAGCTTCAATTGACACCTCATTTAACAGTCTGTTTTCTGTCCATTTCTCATTCTTTCTTTAGAGCTCCTTCAAGAAATGAGGTCCAAACACCTTCGCACTTGAGAAAATATAGCTCCATCAATTCTCCCCGGATCAAGATACACACAGGGAGGGGCTTTGCTGGTTGCAGACATGTTAATTAAAGGGTCATCATTTTTTGTTGGCTATCCTCTTTTTCCTGGTGGCAAGCATGTCATAGAATGGGTCTCTGCTGATGCTGGCTCTGTAGACAGAGGACAAGAAGAAAAATCACTTATTTTGTATAAAGAATAGTTTTATTATTAACAAAAATAAAACTTCCTTGTTTTTGCCTGGAATGAAACTTGGCTATCTCCATAGAGACAAGCAGGTGATTCCACCAAGCGTTTTTGCCAATAAAAAACCCTCTAATTGGATAACTGAAAGATAAGTTTAAGTTTTATACTGTGGAACAGTCTAGACAAAGGAGAAAGATTTTTGTGAGACGACCAGGTCATGGCCCCTCCACCAGAAAACATATATACTTTTAACTTTATATAAACATACAGCAATATTATAAAACATCATCAGTTTTATTATAAAGGGTTATGGCTTGACGACGTTAAAAAGACCAATTTAATGTTGAACTAGTACACGAGTCCATTCTTTCTGTCCAATAGGTTTAAGTATAATTCAGCACTTTGCCTATTACTATTTTAACCCATTATCACCACTCATTTGCATTATTTACTAAATGCCCAAATCTGACATTTAATATATATATATATATATATATATATATATATATATATATATATATATATATATATATATATATATATATATATATATATATATATATATATATATATATATATATATATATATATATATATATATATATATATATATATATATATATATATATATATATATATATATATATATATATATATATATATATATATATATATATATATATATATATATATATATATATTCCCCCTTCAAGTTACAGAGACAAAGCTTGCCAAATCATACAGAGATTGAGAGCAGCAGAGTATGTACAACTATCACATGGAAACTGAGTGGAGACAGGACAGCCTAGCTACAAACTTTATTTTTATTCATTTATTGTCTAAATCTGGTGCTGAATGTGGCAATCCACTACTAAAACTAAAATCAGAGACAACTAGTGCAGAAACTGACGTGGCTATGCAGTACCTTCCCTTGAGTAACAAATTCAGTTAACTGTTTTATCTTTTCAATTTCAACTTAAGAGTAGAACTAGACTAGTAATATTATTTTATAACTTTTAGTTATAGTTAGTACTTTTTACTTCTATTGAGGGTTGTCAAAAAATGGTAACGAGATACTAATGATTTAGTATAAGACCTCATGATAATATTAAATTATTATTTTTATTTGAAAATTACATTCAGTTGTCTAAAAAAATAATCTAATATAAATCATTGTGGTATCAATAATATATAATGTTATAATATTTTATAGCCAGCAGTATGGCTACTATACCCACTAAATGTAGCAGTCCTATTATTGGATCACATTGACTTTGCATTGAATTTGGTATGGTTGTATTAACCGCTGGTCAGTCAGCATTCTCAGCATTTGACTCATGGCCTTTCTCTATCTGATCTGCCTGTGCCATCAACGCATTTACAGGAAAATACTTAACACACGTAACTGCACAGCGCACTCTTGGGGCCTCTCCTCTACTTCACACCAGACTCTCAAATGGGATAGGTGTCATATCGAGGTCAACTGTCTTCCCAAGTGAGAGAATGAACACTGCTCCTCTTTCAAAATCGGCTAGCTTCACCTGGACACTTTCCAATAGCGTCAACTAACTGCATTCACTTTGTCAATGCTAAGTGAGTTTTGGACCATCATTAGAACATAGAAGGATTTTGTAATACCATTTTGTGTTAGATATTGATCTTATTCACAACTCACAATTAGACAGGGTGATCTATTACCTATTGGGTCCAATTCACAGGTGCACACTGTTTGAGCCATGGGATGTAACTGAGCATGTGTAAAAAGCTACCCCACGTAAAAGGTGGGAGATAATGCAATTGTTGTTGGAGTTATGCAAAATTCTAATATTGAGCATAAAATTTGTAATTAAATTAGTTGTTAAGTAGTTGTTGTTGTTAATATTACCAAAACCTACCCCACACTCCTAAAAGTGTAAAGAGAAGTAAATAGCAAGTCTAAGTAAACCCTAACAAAAGGGAAGTGAGTTTATCAAGCAGAGCAGAAGTCACCGCCGCATGTTATCGGCCCCAGAGTGTGAGAAACAGTCAATGTCATGTGTACGTGCCACATTCTTGGAGTCAAGGTCAGACATGAGAGAGTGGCACAGGGGAGCAGAGCACTGTTAGCTTAAGTGCCCTCTCAGTGTAAATGGAGATGCGCTAACACGGCCGAGACTCACTTGATAGATTTGATCCACTCCTCCTTCTCTTCCGGCGTGGGTGCTGATATCCTGTACACCACGTGGTTGCCCTCGACGACCCGCCCGTCCGCTTCAGTTTTGCAGGCTTTGATCACTTGGCCTTTGTGGTTAGGATTGTACAGCTCAAAGCAGTTCTGGAAGGAAATATTTGTGGTGTTAACAATTACCCTATGTACCTATATTACTATTATTTAAATCATTGTTCTTACAGGTTTTCGGGGCTCGTCAACCTCTCTAATGCTGAGGTTTTCCAGAGGGATGATTCCTCGAGGTTCTTTGTCCTGGAAACACAGAAATCACAAATTAGAATCCATACATACATGCAGTTTTCCATAACTAGTTTTTACAATACCAGTTTTAAAGCCAGTTTCATACATTTGCAGCATTTAAAGTGTTTTAATAATACAAATTATAGGTGCATGCTACCTGGAGTTCATAAACAGACTAAGAAACGTCTATATGCATAGATACACAACAATTCACAATTACATTTTCTGGACCAAATTTCAAACAAAAAATAGGCTTTGGGAATTTTTCAGTTTAATTTTTTTCAATAAAAATGACTTACTGAGTTGTATTCCATCTCAAATTTAGGTATTATCAAAGTCCGGACAATGACTCAAAACTGAGTTGATAGATTGGATATATGTGTGTTGCAAACAGAATGATTTGCCCTCATAATAGCCCTTTGTGCCCGAGTTCCAGTGGCAGTCACATCAGAGCTGCACCTGGAGGGAAGCGTAACCCTATGCTCTCCATCCTGTAGTGTGCGCTCTGCTGTCTGCCCCTTCCAGAGGGGTTTGGGCCCTGTCCCGCCTGTCATCTTCACCCTAATGAGGGGGCACGACGGGGGGAGGAAATGCCCCAGGATAGCTGCCTGTCTGCCTGCATGGGGGAGGGGGCAGGGGTCTTGCTGAATAGGGATGCCACATGTCTGTTCGGGGGAGGCAGTTGGCTTATGGCTTAGTGCCGCCAGATGTGAGTTGCGGACATTACAGATGTTTCCCATGATGCCACATGTTAATTGCTAGAGTGGAGGGAGGTTCATTTGGGTCAAAGGGGCTATGTCTGGTGAGGAGGGCTGCTGCAGGCTATAACTCTGATGCCCATTTACCCACAAGCTACCAAAAGGGAAACAACTACCGGTCTCAAATTAATGTAAAACAGAACATGAACTATCTATAAAATAAATACTTGATGTTGTTTCCTAAATTAGCCTTACTGCAAGTTTAATAGAAAATATGTATCTAAACTTGTATAACATTGTATTGCATGTATAGTCAAATACAAAGTGCCTTTTTGATGAGGGGCACATGGTTGTTTCCATGGAGATGTTACTGCTTTGAGTTGAATGTTCCACAGTATGGCATCCAATGTATCTAACATGTAACATGGCCTGATTGCATTCTTTGCTTGTTTCTGTGGAGATAGATATGTTTAATGCCATGAAACATTCAAGGCAAAGCAGAAACATATCCACAAATTGCAGGCAGGTGGTAGGTACTCCACAAGATACAATACATGGTTCACCTTTAAGAGAAAGAAATTCCCCCTTAGTAGCAGTGTTAGAGTAGTAAGTGCCACACAAAAGGAATTTTAGCTACAGCTCATTCCACTGAACCACAAACCCATTATTCTGGTCGTAGTCAGAACTTTCAAAAATGTTGAACTTAAAAATGTAAAAATTAACTTGAAGAAAAAAATCTTGTGTGTTTATATTAAGCATTACAACATCAATAGGGCTGTACTTACTGTGGTGTATTCAAAATAGTAGAGGCAGTTGTCTGTGAGAATGAACCATCTTCTCTTCCACGTCTTGACTCGGCCACCTGCACACACATAAACAGTACATAGAGTTAAAAACATTAATGGTACTGCATATCTCAAGTACTTTGGACCTGTAGGAGACCCCAGTCCCCCCGTCCCACGTGCCACATCTGGACCTGATCATCAGCCCTGTATGTTATTAGACCTCAATCACAGCCTCCCGCTCCAGCTGTCCCCTGGGAGCCTGGCCCCATCTGGGTAGAGGGGACTGGGATGAGGGGGAACGGTTTAGAGAAACAGAGGAATTGGGTTTATAATTCCAGCACATGTAGTGCTATGGTATCATGGTTCAGTGAAGCAAGACACACTCCGCTGGACTGTCCAATGGGGGAGGGTCAGATGTCATCTCATGTTATTAAAGTATTGAAAATATTGAACTAGACTAGACTGGACTATGCAACTTTTCTGGTGGTGGGAGCGCCAAATGATTGCTCTAGTGCGTATTACTGCTTTGCCTGAATGTTCCTCAGTATGGCATTAAACTTACCAGCAGGCACCAAGTTATAGGTTATATCTCTGGATAGGTGACCATGTACAGGTAAGAATACGTGTTTTTTTAAGGTATTTTAATAATAAGAAACACCTGTAATTAATTAAATAAATGTAACTAAATTTAATGACACACTGTGGAACATTTCAGGTAGAGCAAT
Organism: Periophthalmus modestus; assembly: GCA_019594935.1. Classification (NCBI taxonomy): domain Eukaryota; kingdom Metazoa; phylum Chordata; class Actinopteri; order Gobiiformes; family Gobiidae; genus Periophthalmus; species Periophthalmus modestus. Next base: position 13,487,845 of record JAIEZT010000304.1, on the reverse strand, counting down.
AACATCTTCATAGTGGTGGATCCTCCAACAGAAAAGTTGAATAGATGTAGAACTATGAAGTTCTTAAAGAAATATGAGCTAGCTCACTGGTAAATGCTCTCAACAAAAGCACATAAAGCAAACTCTTTCTCATTCAAATGCATCTATGTAACAATACTGTTACTCTCATTATTCTTTGCTCAAATAAACACATTGCATCTGTACAGCCACATGAAGAATTGTCTCCATGGAAATCTTCTTATGAAAAACATGAGACCATATCTGCCCCTGACTTCATCAACTGATAAAAGTAGATTATTGGGATTAGCGGGGTGGGTTAATTCAACTGTTAGTGCTTAAATGAGCATCTAGCTAAGTGTAATCAAATCAGCCCAAATGCACAATATGTTCTGGATGAGAGCATGCTGCTGACAGTGCACCGAGCAGAGGCCGTTACTGATGTAATCAATATGTAATGTTTACTTGACCCATATTTCTGTGCTATACCATGCCCTAAAAGTCTGGCACATTCATTATTTATATAGATACCAGACACAATTTCTGTGATGTAAAATAATATTTCAGGTCCTTTTAAAGTACAATGGAAATCACTTGGGAAAATAAACCCTTCATATCCCTCCCATTTCTCTGTGGACCTCATTGTAATCCATGTAGTTATGCCCAAGCGCAAAATATCACACAGTTTAATGGTACATTATGTTATTATGTCATTGATGGAAGGTCCTCTTGTGTTCTCTGCAACACAATGACATCTCTATGGAGAAAAAAAGGTTTAAAAGTGACATGGCGCACTTTTAAACAATTTACAGACATATAACCGTGGAAAATCCCAAATGTGATGTTTTAATACATGGATGCTTGGTCATTGTTACTGCTGCAGTCTTAGCAGAAGCCCCAAGTCCTGTTAGCAGTGCTGCGTAATGACTTTACCGTCCCCTTATCGATTACCTGACCTGCTAGCAGAGTGCTCCTTACTAATGAATATAAAAATCTTCCCCTTATTAAGTCAATGGCCCAGTGATCGAGCAGGAGTTTGGTTATCGGAAAAGATTTAGGGTCTCACTTGATCTGGCAAGAAGGACGTGGGGATGTGAGTGAAAAGCATCAGGAGGTGGTCAAATGAAAGAAAGCTATGGGCCCCAGCAATAAGCAGGAGGTAGGTAGGTACAAGCCATTCACATTGGTACAAAGCAGAGTAAAGCCGGGCATTGGGGGGAGCTGGGGTGTGACAGTGGATTGGGGCAAGAGCTGTGGTCAGGAGGAGGGGTCTTTTGATTAGACACAGCGTGAGAAGAGCTGACCACTGAACTTCTACAGAGCAACTGCATAATACTTTAGTTTAAGACCAGAAAAAGAACAACCTGACCAGATGTTTTAGTATATGTCTTTTTACCCAGGTCAATATTATAAATAAGAAGTAAAAGCATTCTTGTGAAAATATTTTTGAGTTTGATTTATGTGATCTTAAAAGGGTGACTGTGGTACAATGGGTAAGTTTTCCGGCCATAGACAGTTGGGTAGCCAGTGCAAATCTTCCACAAGCACATGTTACCATTGTGTCCCCAGGCAAGACGCTTAACCCCCAAGACCGAACATCCGGTCAAAAAAGTCAAATCAGCATGTTATTGATGTGTGGGGCAAGATTTCCTTAATAAAAAGTGCGTCAAAATTGCAGAAGGCACATGCATTCAGAAGCCATTGTTTAATCATTGGTCATTAAAATAAGCACTTGGAGGTGGGTTTCAATAGATTGGTGTTTATGCTCTATTCTGTATTAAATTACACGTTCACAATGCCCAGTGATAACCTTGCATGACTTCTGATTTAAAGAAGCAGACAGCACATTTCTGGCTTTATTTTAAGATGTTATCTCCACCACCTCAAAATGAACTCACAGAAAACTGGCTAAGTGTACGTGTAGGCTGTTGATGATATGCTCAGTAGAGGTATGTCAACCAATGCAATATGAACTGAAGGTATTCTGATGCGGAGGAAGCAGGGTTACCTACCTCCTAATAAAGCGAGATATAAGGAGGAACAGCCATCACAAAACAGAACACAAGATGACAGTATGAAAAGTTAGACACGGCGCAGGAAACACAAAAAATACACAAAAGACAAGCACAGAAATCACATACACCAAATCAACCAGGTTACACAAATGAAGCACAGTGAGAAGAACAAGGCTGCTATTGCATCACAGGTCTCCTAGCAACTGATTTTGGCAAAATTTCTGAGAGCTGACAATTTTATGGGTCAAAAATAGACACCACTCAACACATGTATAATTTGATTTAAAGCTACAGATGATTACAACTGCTCAAGCGCACATCTGGCGAGAAAGAACATCTCCAGAATGTCTATGATAACATTTGTTGATCGCTAATTAGCTATCAAGGGAATGTGGGATGTTTTGAAACAGGAAAACCAAATTAGATCTTCATTTTCCCAATGACTGTATAACAAGCTTGTCTTAGGGCTAGTCAGCAGTTATGTACAAGATGATTCTCAACTGTTGTAATTATTGTATCATGTCCTACATTTCACTGAATAAAAATTGTTTATGTTGTTACTCGAACATCATAGAGTATCCAAGATTGTATTTATTTATTTATTTATTATTATTTTTTTTTATTTTTTTTTTGTCCTTCCAGATAATCTCAGTTGATGGCATGATTGAGTGCAAAATTAGCTTTCAATTTGAAACATGTGGAACGAGAAGTTTTGGTATAGCCAACGCAAACACTGAATTTTTCACATTTTTTTTAGTTACACCTCATTGTACCTCATTTCACCTCTTTTTTTTTTTTCTTTTTTTTTTTCTATGTACCATATATTTTTTTGCTTTGAACTATAGTCTTATCCAAGAAAGCCAAGGAGGGAGGACATTTTATCGTACTTAATTCCCGTAGAACTAATGTGCTGTATGTAGAACTAATAGAACTCACTTCATTAAAAATGCACAAACAGACTCTCTTTTTGAGACGTGGGCTTATGATAAATAAATATTATGAATGTTACTTATGAGACAGTGAACATACCTAGCTTCAGGAGCCAACCCTCTCTATCAGGATTGAAGAATGTGTGCGTCAGATCATTCCCATCATCCTCTGGGATTTTGAACGGCTCGTTTTTGATGCTGTCGTAAAGGTTCTGCGCACAAGAAGAGAGAGACACTATTAATCATCACGGAGGACAGCAGGGGAAATACCTCATTCGTAATGCTATAGGGGCCAGGGCAGACAAACACACTAAGCGAATGGGCCCTCACCCTGAGCAGCTCCTCCGGCAGGTCGCCCCCCTCGTTAATGCCCCGGTTCATGGAGATAAAGCGCTCCACGGGGGGCTTGTCCCGAACATTTGGATTGTGCAGACTGGTGTTCAGCATGATGACAGCAAATGACAGCACGTAGCATGTATCTGTGAAGAAAAGGGATATATATATACGATATAATTTAAGCATAATAGATATAGCTGTGGTAAAATTATTGTAATCAAGGGTCAATGGGGATATTCTCCAATCTGAAAACAACCAGCTAAACAAAACAACTATTCAACGCCACAAAAAAGATAAACAAACTATGTTTTTTGTTATGCTGAAAAACACCATGCCTATATTAGAGTATCATAGAGTAGCTTTATCAAAACTGGAGTGAGGGTGAAAGGTTAATAAATGAAATTATTAAATTGTCATTTTGGTCCATTGAAGATTATTTTAGTTCCTCAACTAGTGTATTTTCAGTCGAAATTAGTTTATTAAAGTGAATGAATTATGAATAGTATTTATGGTATGTTATATTTCACCTATAATTGTTTTGCATAGATGGGAATGTAACTGTACACATACTGTATAATGAAGAACATAATCTGACATCTTTTAGGTAAGTAAAAAGAAGTGGTTAGGATTAAACAGTAATTACAGGAATTATATGCATCTACTTTCTGGTATCTAATTTATAATCCATACTGAACGAAATTTTAAGGAATGGCACTAATTACACTTTTGTTTACTTTGGACATTCAGTGTTAAACACCTTCTGGATTATATATTTCTCTCTATTATTGTAATTGAAAAATGCATGATTGTATGTGACAGGGGAGCGTGGCGGGTGGGGGTGGGGTGTGACTCTGTGCTATGTGCTAATGCTAACGCACACATGGCCCAGTGACTGCTGCCTGTAAATGAATCATTCATTCTGCTCTGTCTGCCTCATCTCACTGACACACGGGCTGTCCTGTGCTGCCTATTGTCTACCACCTTACTTGCGGGGCTGTAAAAAGAAACTACGCTACGGCTGTGGGAGAAACGTCAGAGCAGTCAAGAAATGATAAGCACAATAATGTCCACAGAAATGGAGCCACATTTAAAGCACCTTTGTTATTATATGTTTTTATATTTGACAGTTGCTGCACAATGTAAGCCCTCCACCCACTTGTCACACAAACCCTCAAGACAACAAAAAGGCATATTGTACACCAGGCCTGACAAGACCACAAAAAAGCTAAGACTGCATTAAACTGCTCCACAGAAGTTTATATAAGGGAGATGTGGTTGGATGGTGGCACACAACCAGAATTACATCAAACGCACTTAAATGTACAGAATGTCACTCCCTTGCCTGGAAATATAGTCTGTCAAATAAGTTCCTATATAGAAATCAAACTTTGTATTTTAATTCATAGGATGGACTCAACACTGGCTATGTTCACATACACACCAAAATATGATTATCAACAGATTTCTGGACATTCAAGAATACATAAATTACATGTAAACCACCAAATCTGATGTAAGAAATCAGATGGACGATGATCAGAAACCAGATGATTTTTGCTTTTTACATGTAATTTTATTCTTATGACTCAAACAATATCAGCATCAGTGCATTTCAGGATAAAAAAATGCCATAGTGATTAACTAAATATTATATCTTTGGAGTGAGAAAAGACTACAAAACGCTGAAACCAATGAATAGGCTTACAAGTTGGTTTGTGCAATTGTTGCGTTATAGTGTATAATGTGCAGACTAAGAAATCCCTAAGAAATTCCACCCTAGAAAAATCAAATTTCTTACATAATTTATACATTTTATGTGTCAAATCGAAAGCCCATTTCTCCACTGACCCATAACACAATCCTACACAGCCCATATGAATAATTGAGCTATATTGTCATTGTTTGTCTTGTTCCTTCCTACTTTGTTTACACCCATCCTTGTTGAGCCTATTCTAAATAATACATTTATCCTGTTTGTTGGTGGTTCTTAGTTTCATATTATCCACTGTACTGCACTGTAATCTGGTTAATCCTGATTGAGCCTTAGTTACACTCTACACTAATGGTTTAATGATTGTGGTGCATTAAAACAAGCCATTACATTTCCAGTCAGTGAACGTATTGACTTAGCTTTGACATAATGGGTCAGCTCATATGAATAACCGATTACAGTTAACTATGGCGTGTCTGACCTGTGGACTGGAAGACCCCGGGGTTACACTGGCAGTAGCGGGAAGCAAATGCCTCCATCATTCGGTCGATCTTCTGTGCTTCTCCAGGCAGACGGAAGCTCCACAGGAACTGTCTAGAAGTGAGAAATAGAAGTGAAACTTTCATTAGCAATACAACGGATGCAGCTGTTTTTATTTTTATATAGATAGGCTTGTTTGGTTATCATTTCCCATTGAGATAAAAATATAGGTATATACAACAGAATTGTATGTCTACTCAATTTTGATAAAGAGGAATTAACCAAATACTCAATACTGATTGCGATACCACAAGAAAATTTTAAGATTTAAAAACTGCTAATTTTTTATAGAATGTAACTTTCAACACAAAATAATAGTAGTTTTTTATGTTACCATGACTATGGCTATTCCCTCTTACCGTAACGCCTGGACAAGATTGAGGTCAGCAAACTCGTGAAGCTCCACAAAAGCCTGAAGCACCTTGATGTTGAAGTCATCCCTGATGAAAGAATAAGAACAATTGGTTAATCAACATTATTCATTTGAAATGCATCTAGTTTTGGTTGATTCAAAAATGCTGGTTCAATAGAAGTTTTTTATTAGGTTTCCATGACATAGTGTAGTTAACAGCCAACCCTGGATGTGGTATTGAATCACTTCTCCCTTTTCTTGCTCAGTTATTTTAATACTGGTTACATTTTGTCAATCAAACCTTTTTTCCTTTTATTTTCCAAACAGGTTTTAAGATGCAGAGGACAGCTATGGCTATGCCACTGTGCTGTACCTACCCAGCGTAAAACCTATGCCTAACCAGTGACACTCTGAAGTATAGTGGTAGTAGTATAGTGGTGGTATAGTGGTTTAGAACTTTTCTGCATATTAGCAAACAAAATTGTTTAAGCATGCCCATTGGCTAATGTAATCTTCACCTGGATATATGGTATCTATTTTTTCTTAATTTAGTTTCATTTCAAGTCATTGTTATAATTCTGGGCTAGGGAAGTAGAAGATCATGCAGGAAGACACTAAAATAGCAAAATACACATAAATATCACTAAAACCTCAGAGTTCACTCAGGGAAAGTGCAGGTTAAAGAACATGTTTCCTTTTATTCCAACTATTTCTCAACCTGAATTCCTCTTCCCAGCATTCCTCTCATGTTTGTGCTCTTATTCATTCCGGACAGTCACAGAGGAGAGCTGCCTGCAAGACATTTAAACAGCTGGCTAATGTTTCTCCACCCAGAGGCTCAAGTGAGTAGTGCGCTCCCGACTGATCAAAACCAGCTTGACCAGACCCACGCATGCTTTAGCTGTCACATATCTGTTGGTTATATGCAAAAACTCAACTCTTATACGGCACAATGTCAACAACAACTTTTCAACCCTAGAACTTTGTGGAAAGACTTGGAGGAGTCTCAGGAAAAAGTACAAAGTGTGCTGTTTAACTACAAACAGAATGCAGACTCAAGTTGCAATAACATTCTTTTGATTATTTGGCCCAACACTGGGGGATTTTCCTCATATTCCTTTGCTCTTTCTTGTCTACAGCATGCAGCTAATTTAGGGGCGACGCTCCTCTGTGGACTGTACACATTACCTAGACTGTATACACTGTGAAGGAATGACGCTATATAAACTTGTAAATGTCTGGAAGATTCATAAGGATTTCTACTGATAATGATCAGCTTGAAGTAGTGTAAGGAGTAAACCGACTAATATTTATACACACACACACACACACACACACATAGACACATATATATACATACACACACACACACACACACACACACAGATATATACATGAGGTAATGTTTATGGAACACTACCTCAATTCAAACCTGATGATGATATTACTGAAGTGTATAATTATTCCCAATTTTAAAACTTTTCACATTATTTAAAAGTTCTTTATATTTGGTGTCATCAATACATGGCAACCTCTGGCATCCTAGTAGTTGCACTCTTTTATTTTTAAAAACAGCACAAATGCATGGGAGCAGGCTTTGGTGATGCTGTGTTCCTCTGCTTGTATTAAACAGGAAGTGACAAACAGATGTTCCCCATGTGGCCTGTGTCTGCTGAGGTAATTTAAGAGTCAAGCGCCCACTCAGGCCACAACCATCCCTCCTCCTTTTCACTCTTTTTTTACTTCACTATCTCCTTTGCTTATGACTGCCTCCTGTTTTCTCCCTCTTCATCTCGCTCTTCGTTGGCCGCATAATGATAGGTTCCCTCTTCCTTGCATAAGCTCAATTAGTGGTAATTACTTGAAGTGAAGCCTGAGTCTGTGTTTAGTGTGATTTCCACAGGGTAGGTGGCCCCTTTGATGATCCTCTGTGAATAAAGCCTATTGCAGAGCATGGGTCCCCAGGGTGCTCCCACTCAACTGTCAGATCCATTCACAGACTTAGGTGCTCTCACCTTCTGTTTTTTGTATTATGTTTACTGTGGCAATTCTAGTTTAAATTAGCCTTGCATCAACTTCTTCATTCATTTGATTTTTTAAAAAGTAGGGGTGTATTATGATAAATATTGCAAAATGCATTAAGAGCAGTCACCACGGATGCAAATATTTTTTCTAGGATTAAAAGGGTTTAGTACCAGGACTAAGTTGGTTGGGTATTTGACCTTTCAAGAATTCACCCTTTGTTTCCCGCATATTAGACTGATTTGCTAATACTTCACTTTCAAAACAATAAACAATAAGCATTGCAAAGGCAGACATTATTTGGGTAATATAAGGTTCTCCACAGACACTAGAATATACTGTCTCTAAGTAGTCTTAAAATGTACAAAACCTGCAAATGATTTTCAAACACGTATGTAAATTTTGTGTTAGCTTAGCCGTTCATATCTCTCAAATGTTAATGCTCATTTAAAATATGCACTGTGAACTGAACTAATCTCAATTTGATATTTCAGCTCTATTTTCCAGGTTGACAGCAGCCCACGCAAACACCTTAGTTAGTATGCCTACCCATTGTCCAGTACCAACAGTTGGACAATAAACTCTTTCATGCAAATTACCTTGAGCTCCCATTTATTTCTTTTTGATTCACGCGCTGTGTCTGTCCCAGGTTCACCTTCACCTTGTAAATACATTAAACTCCCACATATTACAATCATATAACACTATGTATATTACACGTCTAAGCTTTCAAATGGAGTCACGGTGCTCCTCCTTCTTCATTTACCAGTCTTTTGACTTAAGCCTTTCCAGATATATGTTCGGAAAGGGTCAGCCACCCTCTTTAGCTCATAAATCCAGCCCATAAAGTCCTTTGCTAATGACATAAGGGGACTAAATTGCCTCTATTCCATCCCTTACCTCTCTCCTAAGTAGTCTCCTATGACGGTCTTGTTGAGGCCCTCTCCTTTGTACAGGAACTGGGCGATGTCTTCTGGAGTGTGCTGAAGTAGGTCGTTCTCCAATAAGAACTGGATTCCCTGGAGAAGACAGTCAATCATGCATCTCAATCAAGAAAATGGTTGTAAGACGGACAGAGGCTCATTGTAGGATTGCAACAGCTGCTAAGGTAAAATGCACTATAGGTGTTACTGGAGCAATAAAAATTGATTCTACCTTTTTGGGATCCATGTTGAATTTCTTTCTACCCATAGCAATCTGTTTGTTTCTCTGTGACGTTTTGCTAGAACATACAAAAGTTATAGTTATAAGCCAATAATAAAACAGGCCTATTAAAACATGTTCATTATGGTATTATGCATATGTTAGCAATATTTCTTTCTCTATTGAGTACATAATGGTCTAAAATACATTTACATTCACATAATGGATCATTGTTTTGATACGTGCGAATCCTGGTGACAAACTGTAAACTCATTGATTCATCAATAGAGCAAGCCTGGCTGATAGATTCACAGGTCATACTTTGTTGATTGACTATAAAAAAGACCAACAGTCAAATATGGATTTTGTAATGTTATTAAAGAAAATAATACAACTAAAAAGCTATTTTGTGGTAGTGGACATGTCTGTAAGTTGGGCACTCAATTGTGTATTTCCTTAAAACTTACAAAGAGGCTTTAATAGATACTGTACAATGCAAATCCTCATAGCTAAATAATGTGGTACCTGGCTTTGCTGCTATCATAATTATCACAGATAGAGACATTTAAATACATCCAAAACTTAGATCTACTTCTAAACTTGAATTAAATCTCTTCTAATTGTAAAACTAAAAAGGAAAAGTGTTTATTTTAATGAACTATAACATTCACAAAATAGAAGCTGACAGTCAGACTGTTATCACACTGCGCATGCATCATCAGCCCTAATGTTAAGTTCTAAATAAGCAGAAGACATCAGTGATAAAGTATAGAAAACTGATGACAGCACACAAAATAAACATGTTTGTCAGTATTATCTAGTTCTACATATTAATTAGTTAGTATTTAACCTGGTATGTGTCGTATAAATAATCCATATTGTTATTGGCTTACCTCTCTCCCACACATGTAAGCTGCTCGATCTCTGTCATCACTTCAGCAATCTCAAACTTCAGCCTCTGTAAGTTCACAAAAGTTTTTTTCTCAATTTCCATTTATTGCAGCAAAAAAGATGAACACATAAGCCATGCCACGCACACAGTAACAGCAACATATTGTGACGTTGAACAGCAGGACGGAGGAATCGTTTGCATAACTTCCACATGCAAATGACGACAGCAGTAAAAAGTTTATGAAGAAAATGCAGTCCTAAAAGCGTACCTCAATATCATCCAGTAGTTCCCTTTTTCGCCTTCGGATGTTTGATAGCTCATCCCTCTCTTCTATGGACAGGTCTTCAGGAACTGCAACATACAATAAAAATAAAGCCTTTAAATATTAAATGAATCGATAGATTAGCTGACGCAGACTGCAAGTAGCTAAATAGGGACCCAACCAAAGCCTTAATTAACTGGAGAAGTCAAGTAGGAGGTATTCATATTCCACGTGAAAGTGTTTAACCCCTCGCCTCCTTCTTCATTAGCCCTATGGGGGAAATCTATTAATAAAACTGATCCTGATTACATGTTCCTTCATTAAATGCGCATTTGGTAATTAGATGCAGTCTACAAGCATCTTGGTTGGGAGCAGCGTTGGGAAAGATAGATGTAGGATGTTTTTTTTTTCCCAATCTTTAACATGTTTTATACATTTTTCCCACATTTGTACTAAAGAGCTCATATTACACTGTAGCTGTTGTAAATAAAAACAAAAATCTAAGTGTAGGCTGCTTTGAAAGTTTAGAATCGGAACATATGCTAGGAGCGAGTATAAAAATAGCTACTAATTAATTGTGCTTGGTTACTTAGCTTACTGCAGCTAACTGAAAGAAGTGCTTATTACATTGTGCTGCTAACGTCTTTCTCATTTGGGTTGTTTTTCATGTTTTTGTCCTATATTTTACGAAAGAAACAGTGTCTACAATTAGGTTAGATCCTGAAGAGAGATGAAATCCTTGGGTGGCTTGGAAAGAGGGACAACTATGGTAAAGAAATGAAATTAGCAGAGCATTTCATGGAAGCAGAGAGGCAAGAGGATGAGGGCAATGTTCTGAACATAAATACAATCTTGTTAATAACTGAATTAATGAATGAATTATGGTATAAAGTCACATTTGCCATTACGTCCTGACATTTTGAAAAGACTATAGGAGAGCAAGGCAAATGTGATGTTTTAAAAGAAATCTGATTTTATGTCTGGTTTAATTCATTGATTGCATTGACCAACATAGTGTGCATTAACTACAAAAAGCGCACAGTTTTAATGATTGACCAATACAGATGTTCAATAGCCACCTATGTGTACATTTAAGAACTGGGCATTACAATGGAGCATAAACATTTTACAGAGTCTTTATTGCTAAGGCAGCTATTGATTTTCTGTTCAGATTTGACCTCTAGTGACCTTTTTGTCTTTCACGTCTACGTCTTCATCTTGAAGTAACCACATTTACAATACCTCAGTGTAACTATAGACAAATGCCGTGGTATGTTGCTACTTTCGATTTTCTCCATAACATCATGATTATATAATATACAAAATGTGCATGTGCAACGATCATTGTAAGGAGATGCTCTTAGCCCCGAGGCAATGCATTAGCTAATGGAGTGACTGGATGATTACTATCTAGATTCATTATAAAGATGATGCGTTAGTAAAATCCTATCGCTACTAATGGTTGGGTATTCCAATTATCCACAAATGCAGGCTTCTTCAGTCAAATCTAGTACCATCACATCTGATACAAAAGGTGTATGAGATCACTGCGAATAAAGGCGTCTAATCTTATGTAGAAATCTTGTATGATGTGATTCTACAATAACATTATTAACACACAGTCCCTAGCAACCTTCTGTGACTCATTCAGGAAATGGGTTTGTCATGGCAAACTATGTATAAAGCTAATGCAACCTCAAAGACAATCTGCAAAAATCAATGGTGCTTTGACGCATTTCTTCTTAGTAAATATTAGCTGTTTCTGCTACCCCAATATACATTAAAACCTCAAACATTTACAGCTTTAATAGATGGCTAATAATTGTCATCTTGTGTGGATTTAGGAAGGGCACTAAGTTAGATCTACACACTTGCATCAGACATGTCTCACATAGCAAAATAAGATTTTCTTTTCCTTAAACCTGTTTTGTGCACAAAACTGGAAACGATTTACCATGAAGATTCAATTTAAACTAATTCTGAAACTTTTATTACCAAACATTGAAATCCTACAAAATCCAATGTAGGATATCTCTGATGCACTATATAAAGCTGCTCAAGTTGATCGGGTATAAGGGGTTAGATGGGTATGAACAAAATCGTCATTTTCCCCGAGAAAATAAATCCCTGAAAATCTACTTTTAAGACCAAATCCCCCGCTGCTCTTCACACCCAAAACTAACAACTGTCCTCAGGCCACCCACTGCAACCCTGGCTTTAACAGCGCTACGGCTAATGCTGTAACACTTTACAGGCTACAGACGCACAACAAGCCAAAGAAAGCCTTCATTTTACAACTCTGTTTACTTTGCACATGTGTTAAAGTTACAAGCAGAAAACGTCAAGAATTTTCCAGGTATTGAAAAAACGCGGTTCGAATACTTCCCAAAGGCTGCATTCATACAGGAAACCAGCGAGGTACTTATAGAGGGCTGAAAATCTCATGCTCACTTAACACTGGCTTGACTCCAGGTTTTAACCCACTCTGCTGTGCATGTGTGACTAGGGATTTGTGCAGTAGCGACTTAAACCACTGTAATGTCTTTTTAAAGTGGACAAGCTTAAACACAGATAACCCCTTTACCCTGGGTGGCCCTCATGCTGCGACATATGCACTGTAAGAAAGCTAAAACAGAGGAAAAGTTTGTTTAATCTACAAAGCCGCACGCTGTCCCCAATCCTGATAGTACTAGTTTTTAAACACAGACAGACATGCACACATAGATAGCTGGCTCTAATCTTTCAGCTTTTAATATGGTGAAGTAGAAATGTCCTAATCCTGAAGCTATACTAATGGAGATGTAGACCAGCTACTTGTTTCAAAGAGACTATTGTGTGGGTGAGAGGTGAAATTTCAAAATCAATAGGTCACTTAACAAAATTGTCCTTGTTGAGTCCTCAGTCTTTCATTTTTTTTTCTTTATATTTTTGACAAATTACTTTTTCTAAAGAGGAGTGGGCTGTGTCCACCTAAATCATGGTAACTATGTTTGTGGATTTCAATTAGAATATTAAATTGTACGTAAGGCTGTGCAGTTGATTGAATTTTAATCAAATCCAGACCCAGCACAATTGTCAATGATCAGCTAGTATTTTTTTTTTTTTGTTTTTGTTTATTGAGAGGTATAACAGACAGTAAAAGCAGGTGTTTGGAGCCGGGTTCCAACTTTGAATGAATAAATGTTACTATTTTTGTTTTGAATGGCACAATTATAAGTCTGTCCTGTTTCTATTTATGGAATTATTGAAATCTATATTCATTTGTTTTAGTAACAAAAAATTTAATGGAATCAAAACTTATGATTAATATGAAGAAAAAAGCACTGGCACTGATCACTGGTGTGATCAGATTACTGACCACAAAACCAACAAATCTCTATCTCTCTATTACATACAGCAAGTGGTTTTAACGTCTGCCCTGGCATCTGTAAATCCCACAGATTAGCAGATAGAAGATTTTGCCTAAACTATGAAAGAGATTGACCCACATGTTAGTGAACTGCAAAACTGTAAGTGCATTATTAGAGTAAATTATTTAAGTCACAGAAATGGCTGAAACAAGCTTGGCAAATGTAAGTGGTGCATGTCTAAACATCCATATGAGAGTAAAATGCTTCATTACTCCCAGCACTAAGGCCTGTGCTCAGTAATTATTTAGTCGTATAGCCCCTTTGCGTGAGAGGAACAGAGAGATTTGGGGTAGTAGAACCAGCTTTTCTGTCGCAAAAGGGAATTCTTGGGGGGGGGGGTTGCTGAGGGTGCTGCTGATTGCTGTGTTAATCTGCAGTTTTCTGGTATGCTACCTCTTGCTGTGATGCATTTGTGGAGCTCTGGGTTTGCATAGGAGGTGGTCTTTATGTACAGTGTCCTCCTTATCACACATCTGTTGGGCATCACAGCTTATATGTCAATATTTGATTCAATGCAGGATCAGAAAGGGGGGGGGTTCTAGTGCTGCCATATGCTAGTAGCCAAACGCTGGGTAATCTATGATGGTATTGGATTTAGTAAGAATTACAAGAAGGTTGCTTCTTCTGGCATAAAGGTAGGTTAAGGTTCTTTCAGGGGATGAGAATGTCTTTCCATGGAGATCTTGATTGATAAACCAAGTTTAAACCAAGTGAGTTGACTCTCACGACTTTAAAATGTCAAAATCCACTCAGGGCAACATTTTCAAGACAGTTAGTCGACTTTACTGTATGTATATTAATATGTTATAAGGCTATATCTAATTATGATTGCTCTTAAACATATTGCAGTTTAGTTTACATTTTGTATTCATTTTTTCTAATTTAAGATTCAGTTTAAACCTATCTAGGGGCATCAAGAAAGAACACAGAATTATAAAATGCTAAACCAATAGAAGAATCTCACGTATTTCAGAATATGTTTGTAATATGAAGGTTTGCAAGACTCTATTGGACACCAGACTAATTGAAATTGTGAACTGACTGGAATTGCTATATTTCACATTCATAATGGGCAATATAGATAAACCAATTTACATAAATATACAGTCTAATATAATAATATCATATCATAACCTCAAAGCCCATATTATTTTGTGAATGTTGACATTGACATTTGCATGCCTATATTTTGATGAAGTTTACACTTTAAACCTCAGCTTTATTAACACAGTTCCCAGGTGCACTGGATAGAAGTCTATACAATAATATGACAGGTGACATTGTTGAAGCATTATTTCCTGTCAGGCATGTTGGAAGCATCCTGCAGGCTTCATCTTGATTGACAGACACACCAATGAATGTAATACTGTGTAGCCTCGATATTCTCTGATACCAACACAGGACAAATATTTAACTTGGGAGCAATTTCCGACTCTGGCACAGGTGCTGGTACACAAGCAACACAAATGAGGGACTTGGTGAGGCTGACAGACTGCAGACATCAGCAAAAAGATGACATGAAGGACTGGCGGACAAAATCAGAGGCAGTTACTTCAAGCATGTGTGGATAGGAAGATTTGTTGTCAGGGTCTGTGGAATCTCTGGATATTTCTATAAGCGCTTGTGAAATGTAAGGAGTTTGCCAGAACAAGCCATTTCTTCAGCAACCCTTGATCGGAAACCAAGAAACCATATAGTTTGAGAAAGGCAAGTCTCTTCATAGTAAGTTTATTAAAGCGTTTGTATCTAATTTTTCCAGTTAAGCAAAATGTGGCTTGTCCCAGTACAGACAGAACTAGTTTGCAGCGCTTCAAAGTTATTCCTCACTTGCTAATGCATTCCTATCATGTTAATTATTCACCATGAAGAGCTCATAAGCACTTTTCACAACTTTCAGAGGCCAAAGTGAGTTTCACTGTTACAGTAGTGCTAACAAACATTAGCATGCTAACAGCACATTTCCTGATGAATTCTAATAAAAAGAGCAGCTGTCTCATTTTTACCCTAAGAGCTGCTTTAACTATATTTTTTGAAGAAGGTAAAATCAGGTACAGCACAAGTAGTTCAAGTTTTAGTCAAAACAAAATGTAGGCCTATGTAGAAAAATATCTATACATTCAAAGAGTAAAATGAAGCAGGACATGAAACTAAACATTGGCCTGCACATTTTAGGTGAGAACAAGATGGAAGCCAGAGAGTTGTCCAATTCCATTCAAGCTGATGCCAATATACACAACCTAGCTACCTCACTGCTTTCATAAACAATCTATTTCCTGTCTGTTTCAAACCGGCTCCTTGCTTTTCCAGGTGTGTGTTACCAAACACACTCTGGTCTTAATAGCCTTCCTGATTCCTCCTGAAATGCTTCTGATTTCATTTGCCATCCTGTTAGTACACCATCTGCTCTGTGTCCCACGTTTTAAGAGACTCCCTTCTCGACAGCTCCAGGCAATAATTCCAGGCAAAAACGCTAACTCCATTTTCAACAAACAGTGCCTGCAAACAGTGTTTTTTCCCACAGATGCACACTAGCATGGTACCATGGTGATGCGAACATGCCGGTAAGACTCCCCAGAATGTCTCCTAATCAGATCCATATGTAGGCAAGTTGTCTTCTTACAACAGCAGTCTGATCCTGCCAACATTGTCTCGTGGAATAACGCACTTCACATCCTCTAATGTTGTCCCACAAGCACATAATCTTAGCAGGAAAAAAATGTATTCCCGAACATGTTCCAAATTACTTTTTAAGCCCCTTTTACCGCACAAGCAACCAGAGGGGTCAGGTGGGTAAATTTTAACACGTTTTCTGTGTCAACATGGACATAGTAGGAGTTTTGTCTAAAGTAGTGCCTACAAGATTGAACAAATTACAGCCAGGTGTTTCAATATAACATGAGAAGTAGGTTATGTTCCACAAAGATTTCCAAAGTCTAAACTTCACTAGGCTATTTTCTACAGTGTTTAATAGAGAAGCCAGGACTAAACCAAGAGTAATCAGACTATATTAAGGTCTTAACAAAGGCACTGTGTTTGTTTTATGGTGGAGGGTCCATCACCCCATGAAAAGGCTTGAAATGTTCCAAGTATAGTAGAAACCTATCCATCCTTCAGACCAGAGTATTTGCATAAAAATCTACGTATGACCATTCCCATATGCATCTATTCAGCACCATCATTATGAAGAGTGTTTCACTAAGGGCAAACCATGGGGTTAGCAGTCAGGGGTTAGCAGTCAGGGGTTAGCAGTCAAAGGTTAACAGCCGTGGGCAAAAGGGCAATGGCTTTGTAGCTGAATGAGCATTTTATTGTTTTTTGGTCAGGTTTCAAATTTATAGAATGAGTTAAGATATATACCTACAAGATTGAGTTGGTACCACTAATTTGGTAAACATTTTAGGCACAATTAATCATTATCAAATCGAAATCTTAGAAATGCCACAATTTTCCCACAAACAACCAAATATTCTGTCTTATTTTGCATATAAACAGCTAACCATGTCGTTTAGATCTGCATAAAACATTACCTAAAATATCATTCTTGTATTAGTTTGTCAGTTCATATCAGTCTTTTTGTCAATTTTTCTGGACACACTATTAATATATAAATCACAGATCTAATCACAATGCTTGTCAGAAAAATAAATCACATATTTGATATTTTTCACCAATCGTTCAGCTCTAATATATGGCATCTTTGCACCAATTGTCAAGTATATAAGTACAGTATTCTGTTCTATTGTAATTGATATCAGGCCGATTCATAAAAGACGACAAAGCAATGCGTAAACCTAAACAAAATGAAGCATAACTTCACATCAATGCCATCCTTTTTAAAATTTCATCAATCATACCTAAAAACATGATTGGCATTTCAGTGAAGACCTAACCTTAAGTAACCATGTCATTCCCTTGGATCAATAAACCAATATTGACAGAAACCTAATTAACTGACTCAGTATTTCCATTCAGATCTTTACATTATGAAACTATAGCCTATTCAAATTCATACATTTTAACATGGCAGACTATATAGTGAACTCAGTACTGTCGAGTCATTTAGCACCGACCACTTTACCTCCCAGCTCGCCCCAAGTGACTGTCTAGTGTCCACCAACGCACCCATCCTGCCACCACAACAAAGAGCGAATTCTAATCACTATAAACTTCCTCCAATGCAAACTAATCCCTATCACATTTACCACAGCAAAGACCAGGGAAGAAATTACCCAGAACGCCTTCAGCTTTTCCAAAACACCTCCTCAACTCAGGTTTCATGCCTGCCAGTGAGAAAGGTGATATCAAATAATTACACAACAATTAGATGTCTATAAGGTTGGAGGATGGTAATTAGGTAAATGGCTTTGGATGTAAGATGAATATAAAGGTACAGGTGGTATTTAAGCCACACAATAAAGCTTGATTTCAAAGATTGGTAAGGAAGGGATTTCACTTTTCCCATAGTCATACTAAGACAAAATTGTTGATTGACATAGAGTGTGAGGTTGTGACAGAATCAGAATAAGTTTTCTATTGTAGGCATTGTAGACATGATTTATTTTTTCAAATCAAACATTTCTCATGTTTCATATATTAGGATTTGCACTTATATTTTAGAATTACATTTGTGGTAAGTAAGGACTACTAACCTTGTACAGCAAGATAGATTATTGTGATATTTATGAGTTCACAAACTCATGAGAATCCATCTTGAGACTTCTGCTATAAAGTTGCTTAACTTTATAGCAGAAGGCGGGTGGGTGGACCAATCACAGAGCAGCATTGAGCTTTGTGTGGAAACCAAAGGTGAAGCGCCTAAATGAACCAAAACAAAAATGGCGACACCAACAGACGTACATCAGCGTATAATAGTGAAATATGAACTATTTTGTTTGTGAAAAACGTACAGAAGGTAAGTATTTCTGCATTTATGGACAGGAAAGATGTCTGTGCTTTTCTCTTAACTGGATTTAAACAAGTTTAATTTTTCGTCTTGTTTCAGATTAAAAAAATTGTCATGACGTTGTGCATTTTCCATTCGCGTGCGAGTCATTCCAGACTGACAAATGTGTAGAGCTCAGTTTTGAGTGCACATATCAGTTTGGTGAGAGACAGGTCAAGGGACTACCCCATTCACTTTCTATGCAATAAATATAAATTTGGCACTGTCTCACAGCACACCTACACAATGCTCGTGTGGGAGAAGTTTTCTTCTTAATCATATCTACAATTGAAGGAAGTAAAAGGATGGTAGAAGTGATATTTTGTGACAAGATTTTTTTCACCTAATTTTGTTGGAAGATGAAATTGGTCTAGTGAAGCAGCTTGACATTCAATAGGATGTTCAAAGAATTGCTGTGCTTTTGGCATACAGATCAGTCATGTGCTTTTAAACCACACACAATGTAATGATTCTGGTGGAGGGGGACGCAACCAGGTCCAGGTTTTTAGAAATTGAAACACCTGTAATTCAACAGATACAAGAGAGATCCGTAACATTCCAGGCAAACAAGCAGGTGGCATATACTCCAGTAGAAAGGTTACAAAGTGCGCCTTTAATATATTTATTCAAATGTATTACTTTTTTCACACAGATATGATTAAGACAAGAAAATATGAAAATATGAGCCAACTACCTGCAAAAACTGTCAATGAAACAAAATATGGCCCAAATTTGTATTTTTCTAGCATCTGATTGGATAATAACGGTTGCAAACAGTCCATGTCATGCAACTTTTCCTTGACTTTATACAAAACCTAAATGCATGACTCAGTAAACATATATGCATTAACTAATTCCATTATGCAGAACACAAGAAAAGCCTAGTGTTTCGTGGCCGCCATCCAGACGTCCAATGAAGCGCTCACTGCTCCTGTGTTTTTTCCACTTCTCCATCCAGCTATAGAACGACAGATGCTAAAAATAGGCATGACTAATAAAAACACTTAGCATTTTACGCCTGTTGCAGATTTTCTGCCTTTCTCTGAGGTCGGGTCTTGTCTGCTCTGTGGCATGTAAACTGTGCTGGGACACGCCAAGTTTGATTAGGTGGCGCGGCAAACACAATTTAATGAGTGCCATCCCAATGCAGTGTGATGGAGTGTGCAGTTGGATTCGGAGGTGTAGTGGAGAATTAATGGGGCCTATGCGATTAAGGTTATTCTCGGACAAAGGTGCTTTTCCACCATTCTGCACCCTACTGAGTTTTGGTGGGTTTGACATGGGAATATTTTTACATATACTCATTTACGCTCACTAAGCTGGAGTGTGCACATTGCAGGCAGTATACATAAGTAGTAGCAATGCATGATATGAGAAAAATATGATCTTTGATCCTAACTGTATTGAATATTTAAGATATTCATATTTTGACAGTTTGACATAGTTCCAGTTATTACATTAAAATCCATTCAATTAAAATAAATATTAATCATGTTTACAAGTTACAGTATTTCAAAAATAGGCTAGGCTTAGGCTAGGATTGAGCATAATAATAGCTTAGACCAGACTTTTTGACACTTCCACTCACAATAAGGATGAATGTTTTTCAAGGTATTTTAACAATTAAAACTGTGGCACATTATGGGCAAATCACCTCCACGGAGACAGGTAGGTACTCTCCGGTAGGTACTAGAAAACTTATAGTGCACCTTTAAAGTTATAAAAGGGCTGTCAGTTCCAATAATGTTTAAAATTGTGTAGTATTATGAAATCTCCACTGTTCTAGTTAGTGCACTGACACACAACTAATTCCAATAGGCTCTCAATGTGCACTGAGCCAGGCATGTATACATGACTAATACATTTTCTCCATGCATGAAGATATTACATGCATTTGGACCACACAGAGGCACTTTGCAGTTACAACGTACATCTTGTCTTGAAAAGCAATGAGGTGAATGATCACTTTGACCCGGTTAGATCTGCTTTTCTGGGTTGTTACTTTGACTGATTTAAATGTGTGGATATGTGCCTGCTTATCGAGGTGTGCTTGTGTTAAGTATGTTAAGAGAGGTGTTATATACATGAGTGTCAGCAAGCAATCAGAGTGCACGATTATATGCACATTTATGGTAAGTTATTTTAATTCTTCACACCATTATAAAAGCACTACAGATATGCTGATATAGCTCTCATCTGTGTTCCTTTTGGTATCCTGTCACATGACCTACACACTGACCGGCAGTATCCTGTCACTGTCCCTATCCCGTGGCAGTGCACTTGCATTCAATGAAGCAGAGATCTAAAAACATATTGCATTGTTACACTATATCAATGATTGCAAAGTGAGGCCTATTACAGTGACCAAATTTGACTTCCGCTGAAAATGTGACTACACAACCACACATACTTACACTATTGCACTATCTCAAAGGTCAGTGGGACAGCAAAATATAACCACTAAAAAGGTTAAGGAAAATGAAGAGTTTTTATGCAAAGATTGAGATTTAGTGTTAAGGAAGTCAGAAGAGGAACTTGAGGTGAGGGTCTTCTTGTCTTCAGTGCATGTAGTTTAACAGACAAGCAGTTATCAGATAATGGCCACTTGTTGTTTACACTGTACTGGCTTCAAGGCTTAGGGGGTGGTTTGCATTATCAGTTCTTTCGACTTACAACAAATACGTTTGACCACCATAAATGACAGATAAGGCACTCTGCAGCTGGCTTAGGTTCCCTAATCCTACATGTTGCTGCATTCAACATTCAACATTACCATGAACAAAATCCACATTACCAGTTAGTTAAACATCTGTCTACACTACCAACTTACATGCTTGTCTTTTTTCTTGGTTCCTTGTCTTATTGTATCCTATCAGACTTGGTACTGTGTTACTCAGTTCCTGTTTTTGTGAAAAGAATTTGGTTAGTATATGGTTGGTTGGACCCACATTAATGACCACTAGCTATCTTATCCACGTGGAGCCTTCAAACTGTTCAAATACACTGGGGCACCAACTTTGGAGTCAGGCAGCCAGCCAATAAATTGGTGATAAGAAGTGCCAGCAAAATGCTTTAGAATAGAGAAGTATGCATGCAATGGTACAGTGTGTCTTCTAGATAATGCAATAATAACAAATTAAAAACAGCTGTGGTGCTTTTCACTAGAGGTGTGTGAAAACCATAGACATTGATACCTTCAGCTTCTGACTCACACATTCATCAATTCGCTCCCTCCACCCATCCTCCTGCTTATAGTGCCAGGTCTCACAAGTACCAATAACCTACAGATGAAGGTGAGGAGCGAAACATCCTTACCATGATTGTCTTCGTCCATTTTGATTATAGCAGTGACAGAAACAGAAGACGTGTCCGTTTAAAACCACACTCCAAAGCTTTTTACGCGAGGTGTTTGGATGATTTTCCTCCCCTCGGTGCCGGTGTATAGCTCTGACAGGATGTACTCAAGTAGACCGGTGGGCGGATGTCAATGTCAAAAAATGAAAATAAAATCTGGTTAAAATAGTTACTGAGATGAATATGTCTCTGAGGTGAGTGTGAGAGAGGATAAGATCTTGTTCTCTCTCTTCTGTGCGCCTCTGCTCCATCCTCCGCCGCTCTGTCTGCATTCAACACTCGCTACGCTGCAAACGAGGGGCGACGTCACCAGGCCCCGCCCACAACACAACAACATCCCCCACAACACCTACACATGGGTGCGCGCACGGGGCGGGGGCGCGCACGCGGGGCTAATGACCGTTAACCTTCAAGTTTAATAACTGTTGTCAAGGAAACCCGCTGTGTCCGAGTAAGTAACTATTGGACGTTTTACGCAACAGCACGCAGCCCAATACAAAAATGTCTACGTACAAAATGATATTATATGCTATCTGATGAGTCAAATTGCAAGCCTGTTCAAAAATACTAGTGGTCTTGAGTTGTTGTCAAGTAACCACCAGCCAAGGCCAGGGTATATTGACACTCATGAAAGAGGAAGTGCTTCTGTGGCTTTTAAAGATGACTACTGTAACAGAAGATACAGTACACAACACATAATTTGTCTAGATACGTTTACAATGACAACAAACAGAATAGGCATGTTTTATATGCTTTATTTATTCATAATGCAAACAAACTTGTTGCCATTATTATACAGGTTTACAAGTTCAAAATCTATGGCTGTAATATAGCATAAAGTTTAATTTTACACTGTTGTAACATAGGGTGACTAGATCTTCAAAATTAAAAACTGGGACACAACCAGGTTGGATGGTTGGTTTAAATAAAGTTGTGAAAAGAGCATGTAAAATTGTATATTCTTGACTCACTTGTGGATCAGTTTATAATCTGGGGGACTTCTGTCAGAGCCTTATGATCATTTTCAAGCACAATTTTCTGTATTTTAGCTAAACAAATGACAATATGTTTCCCTCTTTACTTTTGGCAGGGATTAGATTGGCCAAAAACAGGGACATCAGGGACATTTCATGTATAAAACTAGGACAAATCTGGGTTTTGGAGGAATCTGCTGGGACAGAGGACACAGGGCTCAAACTGGCACTGTTCTGGGTAAGTACAGATGTCTGGTCACCCTATTATAATATTGACAAGAGTCAGTCACAAAAACAGAGAGTGAATGCATGATTTCTTTTAAATGTTAGTATTATAAATTGAAAAGGGCTGTTTTAAGGTTACCCTCTATGAGTAGCATTCCTCATGACATTATGCCTAAGTAACTGCTTGGTTGTCATCACTTTAATTTCCCTTTGAGGTACATCTTTCACAACTACCACATATCCGTTACTATAGTGATAATGAAATGAGGCTGTCTTTGGGAATTGCTCCTCAGATAAATAAACCACTGGATTGGTCCCGTCTTGTCCCTGCCCTGTGTGACTCATGTTTGCTTGTATTTGACGGGAATGCACAGGCCACAGCCGACTGACCCGCTGCAGGATCCAGCATGCGATCCAGTCCAGGAAGGGAGGGGGCAAAAGGGTCCGTTTGAACAGCACTACGGGGAACAATAGAACTCTGGTGGAAGTGGAAGTGATGTAAGGTAATTTTCCTCCTCCACCCTCCACACGTTATGTCACTTTTACCTTTTTAGAAATTAAAAAACTGTGATGTAGAAGTTACATCAACCAATTGCCATAGGCACATGCTTTTGTAATTATGAATAAGCCCCAAACGTAGGCCTATCATGATAACACATTCTGAAGATTGATATATTGCTAAAGAAAATATAGGCAATAAACGATAATATTGAAACAAATTTATACCACTGACACAATAATCCTAAAGAAGGATTATTTCTATCCTATCTATTCTAAATATATAATATGGTTAAAAAACTACACTAAATAAATAGCAAAATTAAACACTTCAGTAGTTATCTATAATGAATCAAAGAAGTAATTTGCTCAAATCTAGTTGTCGAACAGGAAAAAATAACAAAGTTTCCCAATAGTACTAAGAAAAAGTACATATAAAAGTATATTATTGTTCCATCTATCATATATTGAATGATAAGGTGATATAGTAATTATCGTGATAGGCCCACCCAAAGGTACACAGTTTTTTGGTTGATTATAGCATAAAATGGCTTGGTGCAGTTTGTATATGATCGTTTTAATCGGGGAGGGAGGAAATTCACTTGTTTTGGAAACTATCAAAACAGCAAATAAAAAATAAATAACAACATGTAAAAATAAATATGGGAATTCCCCATCACCCAACAAATAAAATAAAATAACAATTCTGCTTCTGTATTGTCATGCTCTCTAACAATTCACTCCCTCTTTGACCAAAATGGGCTTCCCCCAATAAATCACTATGATGCTTCCAATTACATATGTACATTCTTTACAATATATACATTGTGCTGTAATGTTAGACAATGTACCATGGTTGTATATGCTTAAAGTATTTATTCTTTGCCATCAAATATGCTCATCTTAAACTCATATATAGTTTTTATAGTTCTTTCTGCTTTCAACGAAAACTTTCCTTTTCTTAAATTAGAACTAAAACTCTTAAATTAGAACCTAACTTTACCTCTTTATAAGCTCTAGGCATAAACAAAATGTGACTCTACAAAAACGCTGGTTGCGTTTCATTTTCCTCTCATCTCATTAAACAGAAAATGCATGCCCAAAGCCATCAGACAGTTAACAAGTAAGTATCATCCGCTACATTTGTTAACAAGGACTTTCTAGAACATTTAGGATATTTTTTAGAGTTCCCGTATCAGCTGTAGACCAGAACAGGAAGGGGGCTCCATTTCCACTTTATTCAAAAGAACCAGGCAGGGTGGAGACCAGAAAGGGCCCCATAATTGAATTGAATGATTTTCCTTCATCTGACAAAAAGACTTAATTCATCAAGAGAATACAATGACCCCACTGTGCACCACATTTGGAACTACTCAGACTTACAATGTCACTATGGGAAATCAAGCAACCTTTCCTTATCAAAGTTGTACTGGTAACAAATTACACTTTTCTATAGTTTTCAACTTCAGCTAAGTCGTTTCAGACTAAAGTGAGATATGGAAGGCGTTAACAAATCAGACCTCTGCCCCCATCAATTCATCAAACCATTAACTGGTCAGTTAATATAATGCAATGTCTATGTTGAAAACACCTAAGAAAAATTAAAACCATAGTACTAAAAGCCAAGCAATTTGATTCAAGAAAATCATAGGACAATAATTTAAGGTTAAGTTACTCTTTATTGTTCAGCTGCAGGGGCACCTCTTCAGGAGCAGTGCGCTCCGCAGTGCAGCGCCCAGGGATTTGCACATTGAATCATATCATAGTTTGGTGAAATGATGGCATAGTGGTTAGCACACCTGGATCACAGCCAGTTGTTGTGTTAGTCCCTATTTTAGACATGCTTTATCCTTGCTTTAAACCTGGTGGTACTCAGAAAGCCAATTTTTTTTTTTTAAGTGGTACTTGGTTTGAAGAATTGAATAACCACTTCTCTAACTCCAAATCTGCAATTGAAGTATTAATATACAATCCACTGTGCATGTTTAGTTTTACAGCAGAAATAACACTTTGGTACCTGTTGTCATTTGATTGGGAGCAGAGTGCTTGAGAGAAGGGTATGTCCATTCACAGTCTCCCATGTGTCCAAAGAGTGGGTTAGCTGATCCTGAGCTCTGCTGAGTGGTCAGGGACATACTCATGTTCTTTATTCTGATTACAGCTGCTACCAAGGAGACCCAGACTCCATCCATTAGGTACAAGACTTTTGAGAAGGTCCAGTCATGACATGAGAAGTAAACTTTCAATGAACAGACATACAGATGAATAAAATGGAACATTTAGATGGTAGAATCAAACGTAATGCCTAAAGGTGCACTGTGCAACATTTCTGGTGGAGGGTCTCCCACTTGCTTGTCTCCATGGCGATGTGATTGCTTCGCATAGGATGTTCCACAATATGGCATGAAATATATTTATCTCCATGGAGATGAGAAGGATGCACTGATTGATGGATCAGATCTGAGGAGAGGATACACAGCTCATAGCATGCATGTTTTTTCAAGATTTGTTTGAGCAATAAAAATAAATTGATCAAATCCAAATTTTTATGTAATACAGCACAACATTTCAAGCAAAGCATTAATATTTCTATGAAGTCAGACAGCATATCCCACTACAAAAGTTACATAGACCCATAGATTCCACTAGATGTCAACCTATCTTTATCATTATGTAAGTTTACAATCTACACACCATTTATGTGGTACTCCTCCATGGTTCAGTGACCATTTGGGATCTCTCTTGCATGTTCTTCTTGTGCCTGAAGTTGAAACTAGTGGTCAAAGGGCAAAAGCTTATCTCGATTATTATAGTCCCTAGTGTTCTCTTCTCACCTACAGGTTCATGATTCATGACAAATTTCTTAGATGGCAGTATGAGAATCTGCACTTGCTGATCTTTGAGTCATTGCATTCCATCACTTGGCTGCATCACTTCTAGGACCGTTTTAAAAGACTAAACTACTCAATGACCCTTTCTCCCACAATGAGGTAATCGTCTCAATAGGATACATTCCTGTAGAAATAAACAGTTCCAAGAATACTTTTACTTCTCTAAAAATAAACAGGTTGCAGCTGAGGCTAAAGAGGCCTGTAGACGATGTGGCGATTGTGATCAGTCCCACACACATACTTGCTAATCTAAAGACATGTGTAAGTATTGTGACATGTTTCCTTTCTCACTATGGGTGAGTGAGGCGCCCACAATGCTGAAGAGCAAAACTGGAAGAGGAAACTATTGAGAAACTATTGTAGTGGGAGGACATAGCAAACGTCACATGGTGTTGTAGTACGACCAATACTGACTTGAAAATTTTTGTCAAATCCAGTGTGAATGTAACCAATGGAAATAGAAAAAAGAGACAACTGCCAATTACCAAAATTAAGTAAAATTGAAGGATAGATATAATTAAGCTGTGAGAAAAGATGTGGGAATATACTTTATTATATTTGCACTCAGAATAGATTTTTATGAATCATTTGTAGATACATTTCTAACTGAAAGTAATTTTTGACATGATATAAAAATGCACTGGGTAAAATAGCTTTTTCTGTACTGTAGCTATTCTCACATATTTTTATATTTAAAATGACATCAAAACAGGACAATGATTTATATCAGAACATGGAAGGACTGAGGAGACGGATGAGGCATAGTGTGTATTCTCTGGTGGATGTTCTAGAAAATCCCTGGCAAAGATACATTAAAATCATAATAATATCTAAAACCTTTGTTGTATAGCAAAAGAATGTTAAATTCCGTCAACTGGGCTAATGTTTTGGAGTGAAAACCTAACTAAACAAACAATTGAGGGATTACACAGACATCTTTACATTGTATGGCTCCTCGTGTTTCAATATTTATAGATATAGGTCTTATAGTGTATGGTTCAAACATGATTGAAGTACAGGCTATGGCTATAATAGATCCGTGGTACAAGCCACTGCCTATTGTCACCGAACACTAGAGATAGACTGCCCTCTAGTGTACATAAGGAACAAAAACATGGCAACCCCACCAAAAGTTGAAATTCATGATAGAATAGCCGTGATAGACAATCATTAATTAGTCATGGACCCCATGCATGTTATTTGCAATGCTTCATAGGCCAAAATTGATTACAAATGAGTGGGCATTTTGGCTTGGGGGATTTGGATATTTCTGCCCTTTTCCCATGCGTTATATGTGTTTAAACAATGGTTACCTTTTGTCACTAACAGTATGCTTCTACTTGCGTTTGAGTGAGTGGCGTTGACAAAATTTTTGTTGTAATTCCTGTATTGGCCGCAGGAGGACGTCTTTTTCCGCGCTGCTCGGACCGGATATGACTTGCACAGTCCTCACGCTGCAGCCTTTACTGTGGGCGTTTTTCCACAATCTTGACTCCTCAATTTTTGGGTGTTGCCCCTCTGATTTACAAGTTTTGAAGTTTCGCTTAGGCTTCTCAGAAGAACTATAGGCAAGCACAACACTTTCCGCGCGAGATATAACCAAAATATCTCGAAAACATCGAGGCCTCTGAACTTTGTTCACGCTGTACTTTTGAGGCGACAGAGGAGCGGTCCCTTAGCCGCCTTTAGCTAACTGTGGCTAATTGACGAAAGCTGAGATAAAGCCGACGAAAGAACCGTCCAATGCAGGCCATCAAGTGTGTGGTTGTGGGGGACGGGTAAGTTCAGATGTTTACTATTTCTTTAACCACTTACGTGTTTAATTTCTTCACATGTGTTTACTTTTATGGGCAACGGGTTTTTTAAACGCTGACCCAGTTAGCAACAGTTGGCTAGCAGCTAACTAGGCTCAGATAATATGCCAACATGCCGACAGCTGTTGTTGTCCCTACTTTTGAGTCCAGCTGGGTCACACAGATTTCTCGACATGCTCCGGTTGAGGTGTGACTATAAGGCCACGGCATGTCATTTCCAGACATGACTAGGGCGTAATGGCCGCTTATAAGCGCGTATATTTGGCGTCTTTTTGACTAATTTAACCAAAAGGCCACAGTGTGTTCACAGAAGAGCTCAGCTTACCCGTTCTTTTTCAGATGCGGACAAGTTATTTAATCCTATAGCATGAATTCATAGGCGCACAAGATGATGTAATTTAACGCCAAAAATGAGGATTAGTGTAACAAAAGAACTGGATGAATCTACGGCATAATGTTGTGAAATGTCTCGCCTCAAAATCATACATAAAATTGGATGGAAAGCTATTTAATTAGATTAAGTTGTATATAAATAACGTCATATATAGTTATCTACTAATAAAGTGTAAGAAAGTTTAAGTAAATAATTCACGTGCTCCAGGAAGAGAGATTAAGACCGATTTATCGGAAATCCTTCACAGCCTTGAATGGCAACTTAACAATACGTTGTAAACATGAAGAAGCACTAGCTAAATGTTAATAATGATATGTTTGTCTTCACTGCGGTTGACATTGGGGCAGGCACAACAAAGGCTTAGCATTATGACAAGCCTGTTCTTCTCGCCGACCTCTTGAGCAAGGATAAGGAAATGAAAATGAATAATTTTTAGTCATTTATACTTGTTTTTAATCTGATGTTACATACTTATTTCAGGGCTGTGGGTAAGACCTGTCTACTCATCAGCTACACGACCAATGCATTCCCCGGAGAGTACATCCCCACAGTGTAAGAATGACAAATATGCATTTTTAAAAATATATAAATAACATTATTATTATTTTCAATACACAATGTCAAAGTGCTAGAATAAAAACAGATAAGAGGAAATGAAAATCAGCAGTGAAAGCAGAATGGAATAAAACAGTATCTAAATTTGATATTATGTGTGCTTATTCAGTTTCTTTTTGTCAACAGCTTTGACAACTACTCTGCTAATGTTATGGTTGATGGCAAACCCGTGAATCTTGGCCTTTGGGATACAGCTGGACAGGAGGACTATGACAGGCTTAGGCCATTGTCCTACCCACAAACGGTAAATACAATATAAGATACTTTGTGCTAGGGTTGGCAATATTGGCAACACTGGCTTGAGCAGGAGAATTGTGGACTGCATTCATACTGGGTAGTAGTGAGTGACTTGTATTCCCAATACCTTTACAATGTCTTCAAGTGAATAGCATCTCTTGTTTGCCTCCTTTGTCTGCAGCACAAATTGGACTTTGTGTGGCCAACAGTTAGACTCACTCAGTGTTTTACAAGGAGCTACTTACTGCTCATGTGTACAAGTTTAAGTCAATGTTTACGTCAGTAATAGTAATTCTGTAATCCATCTTTTTATAGGATGTGTTCCTGATTTGCTTTTCTGTCGTCAGTCCTGCCTCCTTTGAAAACGTCCGTGCCAAGGTGAGACTAGGGCTTATGTGTATTAGTAACCAAGTTGTATTGTTGAAGGTTCTAATTTTGACTGTTTTTCACTCCTAGTGGTATCCTGAGGTGAGACACCACTGTCCTAACACGCCAATTATTTTGGTGGGCACCAAGCTGGATCTGAGAGATGACAAGGACACAATTGATAAGCTTAAGGAGAAGAAACTCATCCCAATCACCTATCCCCAGGGCCTGGCTATGGCGAAAGAAATAAGTTCGTACAAAACCATCATACTTTAAGTTGTCTGTGCTAAATGGAACAGCTAAACTAACTAGTTTGGTGTTTTCTCCAGCTGCAGTCAAGTACCTGGAATGCTCAGCTTTGACCCAGCGTGGCCTTAAGACAGTGTTTGATGAAGCCATCAGGGCAGTCCTCTGCCCTCCACCCATGAAGAAGAAGAGGAGAAAGTGCCTTTTATTGTAATGGAGAATTGCAGGGAGTATGCTACACAGTTGCAGTCAAACTTGCCTATTAAGAGGGAAGACATAACTCCCACTGTTTCAGTTCACACTCGGTGTCCTTGCTTACATAGTGGTAGATTAGACTTCTGAAAGAGCTTCACAGATCTGAGCACTCACACTAAAGGATTGCTTACGTCTGTCCTGTTCTTTCAGACAACTGTAATTAAGTGACTTTTCATAAGGCCTGGTGAAAATTATGGTGTGTAAATGATTTAGAGGTTAATGCAGGAAAAAGAGGGAGAACAAGCAAGATTTATCTTTAATTAAAATCAGAAAAGTTACAAATTTACTTGCAAATAACTAAGGAGATCCCTCGATGTACTTAAATGTCCTTGACACTAAGAAATTCCTGCTGCCTTGAAGACATTTTACTAATGAAACATGTTTTATTTTATTATTTTGTTTTAGGAAAATATAATTTCTCCTCTTTTTGGTTGTCAGTCTCTAATCTATGGCTGATGATTTGTTTACATTTTTCACTCGACTAGACTGATGTAATGCCAAAACTCAGTCAGCGGTCACCACACTGTAGTAACCATGGGAAACACTAATGTGTTTAATAGTTTTAATCTTCTGTCATCAAGTGAGTTTAACCATTTGTAAAAAAAAATGTATTCTTAAAAAATACTAATAATAAGAAGTGTTGTAGCCACTGCTTTGATTATGGCCATTATTATCTCTGTGCCCATTGTCATGTTATTCTACTGTATGTTAAGAGAACTGACACAATGTAAAAGTGAGGTGGGTCTGTCAGGCGCCTCTTCAGTTTTTGTATGCCGGTTTTATTCTTGGAGCTTGTGTAGAAAACATTTTAAATCATCACGTTGCTGATTTGTAACCCATCATTTGACCACATCTATTACTGTATTCTTCCAGTCTGTGAACCATGTGTATTAGCACCCAATGTTAACCCCTTCATGTGCGATACAACCTCTGCAGTCCAGATCGATGAACGGTTTTTTTTGAGAAGAGCAATGATCAAAGTTAGTGGGTGCTCTGGGGAGCTGCTGTACATCCAAATACATTTTAACAGTGTTTCACACTCTGTTTTACTCTTGCTACACGTGGTTTTATTTTCACATAGTATAATGCAGAAATTTCTTTTTAAGTAAATAAAGTCTTCAAAATTCTATACAGTATTGTCTTTTTATTTTGTAATTATGTTTATTGGGAAGTTCAATAAAATTACATCAACAATTTGAAAAAACTGCATAAAGAAAGTTTTTGATGCTGAGCTAAATGTTCCAATATTTAGCTATAAATCAACATTGTTTCCACTTGTCATAGACCAGCTGAGCAGAAACTGCATCTTCAACTCCCAAACCTGTTTTTAAAGAAAAGGGTTTATGTGCACAGTAGTAGTCCACTTGATTCTCATTATATTGTATTAGTTTGCCACCTACCTAGGGATTTAAATACAGTGGTCTTTTCTCTGCAGGCTGGTTTTGTTCCATTGATTACATCTCCAATTTCAGCAAAAATTTCAACCTAAAACAATTATGTTAAATAGCCGACTTCAAATAAACATTGTTTTTCCAGTGGTACAAGTACCCCAGAGAGGATGACGTCTCCAGACTCTGTCATGGCGCTCTCCCGGCTGTCCACATACACCACTGCCTGCTTCATCAATGTATCGTCCAGTTCACGCCAGTCAGGTCTACATGCTCCTACTGCTACTCAACAGCAAAAGAGATTGCTATAGATGATGCTATACAAAATCATAACTCATTTTATTTAACAATTAACTCTGCCGCATTATTAAAAAACACAAGGCCTAACTTAAGGAGGTAAGTTAGGCCTAACTGAAGAAGGAATATACCTAGAGATTCCAAGCAAGAAGCTTAAAATAATATTTATGAATGTAGCGAAAGTGGGAGGGAGGACTGGCACATAAAAGTACCTTGATGACGCCAGTGTACTAGGGCCATATTTAGCTTTGTTGGTGATGTTTGGTCACGCCTTATTGCTATACTATTCTGAAGACCTGAAATAATGTAGGAACATTTCTCACTCTTAATGAACAATAAATAAAAATATATAATAGCAGATGCACACTTAAAACACATTCAGCTAGTCTGCAATAGCAAGTGTTTTTATCACTAAGCCAACTCTTGAGCTATCAGACAACATTTGATGCAGTAGGGAGTCATTTGCATTGCCTGTATTAGGTGTTGTAGGTAAACATGGGTGCGTGTAGTGCATGACTCTTCAATGAAATCAGCCGCAGCATCCTGTTTTTGATTGGGGCCTTATCATAATCAGTCTCACCTGTGACATGAGCACCTGGTTTCACCCACTGACCGAACAGCACTGGCTCTGTACTTCTGGTAACGGTCACTATAATATCTGCTCCCTTCACCGCCTCTTCCACTGACTTGCACACTGTTACTGGACCATTTAATGAGCCAGAGAAGGTGTCTGCTCTGTCCGCTGAGCGACTCCACACACGCACCTGTGCAGACGACAGGAATAACTGTAAGAGTAGGGACTTATGTAAATGCTCATTTTGTCGAATATATATGCACCTCCTTAAACTGGAAGATTTCTGTGAAAACATTGTAATGACTCGTGGCTTGTTTGCCTGTTCCCAAAATTGTCAGCACTTCGGCATCAGGGCGCATCAGCAACTGCAAAACACAAATGTAGCAGAGGCAGTATTGTACAGTGGTGGAATGAGTTTGTACTTATTTTGAGCTGCAAATTGTAAAAGTACAGTATCCAGTTACATGAAAAATATGACTAGTTTCACTCGTTTCGGTTGTGCGAGTGTAGCGCGCGCTCACACCTGAACAACCGAAACGAGCCGCGGCCCGGTGACGTCATCACGCGGCGCTGTTTGTTTATATGTCATTATTATATATTACTTTTACATACTTGTGCTATAGCATACTCGGTGTGCTGTAGCATACTCGGTGTTCTATGGCTAGAAATAAACTAACTTACAGGTATATGTTTAAAGATCTACTGATAAAGTACAATTAGCGTAGCCAAATAATCTACTCAACTGCAATAAGGGTCACATCCTTGGCTGCTATTGTATTACTTTATTTTGGCTGGACAGACCTTAGCTGAGATTGCTGAGACTGCGGCTGTCCTCATGAACGTGATAACTTCGCCATCCATAACCTGCACATTGTAACCTGTGGTTAGTTATTCATTAAGGTGAATATTGTGATTCAAACACGATGAATTCAAA
The DNA here is from genome assembly GCA_019594935.1 of Periophthalmus modestus. Taxonomy (NCBI): domain Eukaryota; kingdom Metazoa; phylum Chordata; class Actinopteri; order Gobiiformes; family Gobiidae; genus Periophthalmus; species Periophthalmus modestus. The sequence continues at coordinate 13,454,232 of JAIEZT010000304.1, read as the reverse complement.
CTTAACTGCCTTAACATTCCCATACTCAGGGTCCAAGAGCATCACAGTGGCTTGGGTTGATGGCAAAGTGGACTCAGTCGGTCTTTTGTAGAAGCTCACCAACTTTGTACACAAGATTCCGTCATTCTCCATGTAGCAAGGCATCACTCCAAGAAACCTGCACAAGTGTTTGGACATTGATTAACTTCGGGTGAGATGTTCTTGCAGGCTGTAACGCAGTTTGAACAAAACTATGTCTATCTCGAATGTCTTGAATTTGCTGGAGTAAGAAGAGTCACTCTTCTTACTCCAGTAAAATTGCAGAAATATTATGCCAGCTTTACCCCACATTCGACTACATACCCACTGTGTTTCTGCAGGGGGACAGTGGTGCGCACGGGCTGGATCACTTCCGCGCTGTCCCGTTTGGAGAATTTGCCCAAAGCCGTTTCTAGGCGTGGAATTAGCTCACTATAGTGCAGCAAACGGCGAACTTCATATTCCCAGATGATCACAGGAGGAGCTTCGGCCATGTTACAACTGGGATTGAGACTCTAGCAGTCTTCCGGTTTTACAGCAAGTTCAAAGCATTGACTGTTCAAAGTTATCCTGGCAATGTGTCAAAAATGTAGACGTCCCCCAATTTTTTTTTTTTTTTTTTTTTTTTTTTTTTTTTTTGAACAAGTAACCAATCCGCGGGTGTTTAGTCTAAAATCACACACTTATTTTATTCAAATGACCCATCCTCTTCTGCGCTGAAGAGTGTTGGGAAGTGCAAATCATTCATGGATCATACTTTATTCAGTTTAATTACTTTACACTTCTAAATTTTTATTTATGTAGGATATATTTAAAAACTCTATGAGCTACACAGCTCTCAACATCTTAGATTAGCAAAAAAAAAAAAAAAAAAAAAAAAAAAAAGATAAGTAGCCAATTTAATTTAAAGTCAAACTAACTCTAAACTTCATAAGTTTAATGATTTTATTCTGCACACTTCTTTTAATGTTAATTTTATGATGGATTATTGTTTTTATGTGTTTGTATTGTGATTTTAATATCTTTTTTATTCTGTAAAGCACTTTGAATGAATGTGTATGAATCGTGCTCAACAAATAAACTTGCCTTGCCTAAGTATTTAGAGTATTATTTGAATCTTCTACTAAAATAGGATAAATTGATTAAACAATGTGCCCCTCCATATTTCTTTTATATTAAACCTGTTATTTTAATAGAGCCATGTATAAACCTGAGTCACATGACTTCTTGTGTATCTAAGATGGCTCTGGTTTACAGCTGCCATGGTGAATCTTCTTTCCTAGGATCCATTGATAAAGTCTTGTGTCTTCTGCTATCCTCAAGGTTCACCATCTGAGTTTTCGAACTGCTCCAAACCCGTTTTGTTTTGTTGTCTGTCTTAGGGGAGATTAACCATGAGATAACTCTTAAACCCAGAGCCCTTGACTGCTAAAAAATACAAACTAGCACTTATATGTGTACACATTGTATTACAAAACAAGGCTTGTACAAGTTGACAAAAATATTTATTGTGAATCAAATTGTAAAACTGCAAAATGAAACACTTTTACAAAGTAAAAACCTGATTCACCAACATAAAATACCATCACACCAAGCCATATGCTGTATTTAACTTATTTTGGAATTGTCTCTTTATTCCAGAAGAGACGTGGTCATCATCCACAGTAAAAAAATGAATTACACAAGCAGTCTCTCAATAGCAGTTTGGACAGACTGAATCTGTGGCTTGAGCTGGGAGCCCTCCTTTATGGTCACTGAGGTAGCAATAACGGGACGAGACACCCCACAGGCCCGGCCCAAGGCCTGCTTGGAACGCACAAACACATATGGGACGTTCTTGTCCTCACACAGTAATGGTAGATGGAGGATGATCTCTAGTGGTTCAGCATCAGCGGCCATCACGATAAACTCTGCAATGCCTCTGTTCAGGGTTTTTGTAGCTGCAAATTAAAAAAAACAAAAACACACATTTATGAACATGAGGGGACATATACAGTTACATTTAATGCAATATATGTAGCGCATACAGTCTAACTTCAAAGTTTGACTAATCAAAAGTTATACAGTGAGTTATCTAAAAATAAAACCATACAAGTTTTACGCTAAAGTTGGCTCACCTTCATTAGCACCTTTTCTGAGCTGTTTGTAATTTGCAGCTTGTTGCACCAAATCCAGGATGGTTTTGGTCAGCGTGGCGTCGGCCAGAGGGTAGGCCTTTGGGTTCACTTGGGCTTCAGTCTAAATGCAAATACAACAAAAACAAAATATTTCAGAACGTAAAGAGAAAACGAATATAATAGTATCCCCAAATTAACCACATTTCTTTTTCCGTATGGTTACTTTTAGCTGCTGCTGAGGCAAAGCTTTGCTTACCATTTTCACTCGACTTTACGATATTCCGGCCCTCTCGGCGAAATGCTTCACGGAGGACTAATTAAATCCAAGCAGACTAGAATAGAAGAAAAGGTGAAATACTAGTTAAATGTTCAATTTGCTTCTCACAAGCCCGATTAGTTCTGTTGGTGTTGTCGCATACAGTTCGCTCAAACGTTTACCCCACGTGTGAGACACTGCACATGCGCAAATGGAACGGAAGTCCCGTGCTCTATCGTGGATGTAGTTTTGCCTGAAAGTGTTTGGTTTATACGTGGATTAGTTCATACGTTAGAGTGTACATATCGCTTAAAAGCGTATTTATAGATTTTTTAAAATTAGTTTTAACGTTCTAATCATATGGTGCTGGTCCATTATTTGGAAAGCCTTTAGAGGGCGCAATATTTTTGGTTTAGCGTCCATGACATCATGCGCGCACAGAATTCTGGGTAGGGCACTTTCAGACGGCCATATTGCTCCACGGTCCTGAGTGAAGGAGAGAGGGGAGATGAAGGGGATTCGGGGAATATCGCAGTTATCGGTAAGACTTACAGCATTTATGCATGTCCGAAAAACAGCATACACAATACTTTACGGTTTGAGGGTGATGGTGATGTGAACGTAGCCAATTCAGGGCCTATACAAATAACTGGTGCTTCAAGGAAGCGGTCACTCGTAACCTGACATAACCCCCATATCCTCAACAAAACCTGATATATATTGCTTACACAACAACATTTGTGGTTAAAGATATGATCAATTTTCTACAAGACGTGGAGAGGAATTACACACATGTAATCCATAAAAAAATACCTATGACCAAACTATACGTGTTTGCGAAGCTCGCTCTTAGTGTTGGACATCAGGGAAATTCAATCTATCATATGGTATGGGATATAACGTTATTCTCATATTATAACATCATATTGTGCCGCAGCTTTGCCTCCAACTAACCCATATCCACAGAGTGTTATTATCAATTATAATGAAATTAAATCAAACACTTTGAGATGACTTTTAGCTATTTTTGCAGTCAAGGCTTTACGCTGCGCAGGCGGCTCGAAAGGTTCAGGCTGAACATGTCAAATTTCAACCACAGGATGTGCAGGTCAGTTAACTCTTGGACATTTCAAGTTTGGGGAAACTAGCACAATAAGTGAATATGTTATTTGTTTCTTCAGGTCACCAAGCTTCCCAGTGGGTTGGTGATTGCATCGCAAGAGAATTACTCCCCTGCATCAAAGATTGGAGTGTTTATCAAAGCTGGCTGTCGTTATGAAACTCCGGACAATTTAGGAGTCACTCACCTCCTCCGTCTTGCCGCCAGCCTGGTATACAATCACTATGTCATGTTTAATTTTATGTTTGAAACGATTTTGACACAGGAAATTAATATATTTGTTTAAATCGTAACACACAAATGCTTTCTGAAATTGCATTGTATTCTGTATTCTACATATTCTTTTTTCATAAATGGATATTGCAAGATATTTTACCATAATACTGTTTGCCATCATTTACTTTTTAGACTACAAAAGGAGCATCATCTTTTAAGATATGCCGTGGAGTTGAAGCAGTGGGTGGAAGTCTAAGGTCTGTTAACAATAATAATTTATTTATATACAGTAAAAGTTATTTAAAACATTATTTTTCTGCAGTGTCACATCAACCAGAGAAAATATGATCTACACCGTCGACTGCCTGAGAGATGACATGTAATTTATGTTTTTATTTTATTTTTTTGATTGCTGAGCTTGACACACATGACATTTTTTACCATTTCTGCTTAAACAGCATTTTGCTTGTTAATAACAGTTGTTTTGCTCTGCAGTGACACTGTGATGGAGTACTTAATTAATGTGACCACTGCCCCTGAGTTTCGACCTTGGGAAGTGTCTGAGCTCACTTCCAGGGTAAAGATGGACAAGGCTGAAGCTGCGCACAGTCCTCAGATAGGTAATCTTAATTTATTTTATGCAATTATTTACACATTATAGATGACCATTTTAATCAGTTTAATCCAAATATTGCTTAACATGTTACTGTGTATGACTTTGTTGACAGGAGTAGTTGAAGGTCTGCATGATGCTGCCTACAAGAATGCCCTATGTAACTCCCTGTACTGCCCCAACCACATGGTTGGAAACATCCAGTCTGACCATGTGAGGGATTTGCAATGTCAACTTTCTTCTGGAGATAAATAATGTTTATAGCATTAATCTTTTTTTTTTTCTTTTTTTTTTTTTTACCAGCTGCACCAGTTTGTGCAGAATAATTTCACAAGTGCTAGGATGGCTCTTGTTGGACTTGGTAAGATCATTTACACAAAGAGTTGGGAATCTATTTAGTTTTTATCTTTAATGGTCCCTGTGTTTGAATAATGGGGTGACAGTGGCTCAGTGGTTAGAGTGTTGGTCCCCCAACCCAAAGGTCGGAGGTTTGAGTCCCACTCGGACCAAGTTGTGTCCTTAGGCAAGACACTTCACCCACATTGCCTAGGATGAAAGTGGTGTGTGCTCGAATGATTGGTGGTTGGAGGGGCCGATGGCGCAGATGGGCAGCCTCACTTCCCTCAGTCTGCCCCAGGGCAGTTGTGGCTATAGTAGTAGCTTACCATCGCCAAGTGTGGAATGAAGGAATAATGACTATAGTGTAGCGCTTTGAGAGGCTTGACAAGCCTGTAAAGCGTATTACAAGTTTAAGGCATTATTATTATAATTATTAATGCTCAACAGGTGTGGATCATGGTATACTGAAACAAGTTGGAGAACAGTTCTTGAACATTCGCAGTGGTGCAGGGGCAGAGGGAGCTAAAGCTCAATATCGTGGGGGTGAGTATTGATTGCCTTATCATGAAAATGTAATTGACCTTAAATACATCAGAATGTAAATAAGATTCTGAGTGTATTACTATCACTAAGACCCTTACGAACAGGACGTGACACAAGTTCTGTTAAGACAAAATTTAAGTTCCCATTCTTAAATTTGTGACTCATTTTAGCATTATGATTCTATGTGGCACCCTTACTAACAGCTCTAAATCAATTAACTAGGTGAGGTTCGCCTTCCCAGTACCAGTGGCTTGGTGCACTCAGTGGTGGTGACTGAAGGGGCCACTACAGGGGGCAGCAATGCACTGTCCTTTGGGGTGCTGCAGCATTTACTGGGAGCAGGACCTCATGTCAAGAGGGGCTCCAACATCTCAAGCAAACTGTGCCAGGGAGTAGCCAAAGCCACCACAAACCCTTTTGATGTGAGTTTTTTTTAATCTTTACCTTCAATCTATATTACTGCTTACACAATTGGGCCTTGTCCAAGAAATTTGCATTGTATGTTATAATTGTCCATTATGCAAAATAATATTCTGTGACTTATTATATACTTATTATAGACCATGTTCCATTATTCATTTCGAATTATTTACCTCAACAGGTCTGTGCATTCAATGTGAGCTACACAGACTCTGGTTTGTTTGGAGTTTACACCATTTCCCAACCTGCAGCTGCTCGGGATGTGAGTATCACTATCAGTTTAAGCATGTGTTTGAGTGAGTGGGTATTTATCACATTTTGGAAGTGAAATGTCTATGCAGTCATAGGGCTAGGTATAGGAAACGAAATTAATTTTTGTCCACTTAACAGAACTGAATTTTACACGGACATGGGGCTATGTAAAAAAAAAAAAAAAGGCTATTGGCTGTATTGATTTAACAGAAATAGTCAAGGTCCTCAACAATATTAAAGTTAAATGTTAGCTATGGGCCAATGAAGATTAGACAAGAGGCAATGATGATGATCAGCCTCCAGGAAATTAAGTGCAAGTTTATTTTTTGCCTTTCAATTTGATAATGATTTGAGGCTGACATATGACTTACCACCTTGCAGGTGCTTAAGGCTGCTGTGAGCCAAGTGAAGACTGTTGCAGATGGAGGAGTCACAGCTGCAGATCTTACTCAAGCCAAGTAAGTCTTTGAAATGTAGCGAAAACACTATAACTTGATTTTTTTTTTTTTAATCACAGGTCTTATTCTTTTCATGTTTTTGTTTTTATGAGCAAGTAGAAAAAAAAAATCTCTTCACATACTATTTGCAGAGCTCAGCTAAAGGCACAGTTCCTGATGTCCCTGGAGACTTCAGAGGGTTTGCTGGAAGCTATTGGAACACAGGCACTGGCAGCGGGATCGTACAGCTCTGCTGAGGAAATTTCTAAAAATATCGACAATGTCTCCCTGACCGATGTTGCCAACGTAAGACCTCTTACATTTCTTATCACATTTGTATTTGAATCCAAGTTTCTTAATCGATTTTCTTTTCAGGCTGCAAAGACCTTTGTTTCTGGCAAGAAAACTATGGCTTCAAGTGGCAACCTTGTAAATACTCCATTTGTGGATGAACTCTAAATCTCTCATTGACCTTCTCTTCTCATTTAAAACTTAAAAGGTTGTATTTTGTTATCATCAAAATAGAGATGTTTTACAGACATAATACCCAGCAGTGCTGTTATTCAAAGGAATGTCTCGACATCACTTTTTGTGGTATTCTACAAATGTATTCCTCTCTACATGTCATTGTCCACATTTACTGTATATCTGATGTAAAGTAATAAATTATATCTTACAGTCTGTTGCTAAATTTCTTAGTCTTCCCAGGTGCAAGTAATATACGAACTGCAGCTGTGTATTTATGCCACAAGGTACTATAAAAGGTTTATAATGCCACAATGTAAACAGAACTGGGCAACTCTGAGAACTCGACTTCGTTTCAATCACGCACAGTCTCGCGAGATTTGCCTAGAACAATGATGGAGGAGGCGTGAACTGGACTGGTCAGTGTTTAGTTTCCACTGCGCTGCTGAGCTGTACTGAACAAGACCATCGCCGCTGTTCCAAGACTTCAGCGACTTTTTTTCTGCCTTATTTTCTCGCTTTTGGTTCATTTAAAAAACAAACGATACAACACGGACGTATGAAAAACTCTATAAGTGCTGTGCCGCTAGCATGACGGGCCTGATGTGTTGAAAAATGCTCCGCGTATTCTCTAGGTTTGGGAAATAAGTATGCTAAATGCAAGATCTGTCTTATCTGTTGGAAATTAATCCGCCTCGCATAATACAGCTCTTCTTAATAGCCTCCTAGCAGTGTTCGTGCCTGTGCTTTGAGGACAACAACTTAAAAGGGGTGAACATTTTACTCTTATGTCAACATGTCTGAGCCAGCGATGCTAAAAAGTGACCTGGGAGTTTCGTTGAGGTGTTCTGGGTAGTGGGACAAGTGCGTCAGGGGAACACTGGGTTCAATGTCCCGTCCAGGGCATCAGACACTTTCCCTGCACCCACAGTCATGGATAAACTCACCGTGATTTCAGGATGTCTCTTCCTCGCTGCAGACATCTTCGCCATCGCAAGCATCGCCAACCCAGACTGGATCAACACTGGCAAATCTGCGGGTAATGCCAAAATTCAGGAAACAATTCTTATTATTTTCCCGATTTGTGAAGGGCAGTTTTACAGATGCCTCCTTGAATAGTATCTTACAATTGTTTTTTCTAGTAGTATGCAAGTCTAGAAGTTCCAGACTGTTTGCCAAAATCCATTACTTGTAGGTTTTACTTAAAAAAAACTAAAAAAAACAACAAACAAAACGAAACTAGATTGTCACTCATAACCTTTATTATTTTACAGTACTGTTTAATACTTGCATCACATGTAATTCAAATGCTTGGTTTATGATCCAAGAATTTGCACATTTTGTTTTCATCATTTGGCATTACCTTTATCCCATAATCTCGGTATAGATAATTGACCGTCAATGACCTTATTTTGTATATTGTAAACACCAACAGTATGAAATTAATCCACTAAAAGCCTCACAGTCTGTGTTTAATTACCCAGAAAATAATCGCCTTAAGCCAGGAAGTGTTGTTTAAGACTGAGGTGTGACTTGTAATTGGGCCCCTGAGAGGGTAATGGCTGCCTCCTGGAGAATTAAACCCTGTCAGAGCAGCCACAAGACAACTTATTGGAGATTTTTACTTCATCAGCCCTGTACCAGTAAATAACTTAATCATATAACAACTACCATATTTACCTTACAGCCGTCCAGCCTTCCTAAAAAACACAGCAGTCCCTGTGTTTTTTGGGAAGGCTGGACTAACAAGATAGTGATATGGAACATGCAAGGAAGTGGATGCACTATTTACATTGTCCCCACCCTCCTTATGAAAGCTTGTAAGCAGGGAACAGGATATCCTGTGTAGGAGGGGGGCAGAGCCATCCAGTGAGGATGTGGTTCAAGACCCATATCATCCTGCCTTTTGTGGCTATTACCAGTACAACTTTATGTCATTGTCTGTTTGTGACTGTCCTTCTGCATTCTTCACACGCGTTTTGATCAGAACTGTGTAGAGCACAGATCCTCAAGCCACACGGTCTCTGTGTCAGCCCTCTGACTTGCAGTAGAGTTAGAGAAAATACAGGGCTTCACGCCACCATTTCTTTGATGTAACATCCATTGTGCAAGGAAATGGTCCCACCTATCTAATACATCTACGCAGCTAAGTACTCCTGAAGACTGTGTCTCACTACCTGGAGAGGGCTGCACTGCTCTCACCCACTGCTCTTGACAGGTTGGGCCAGGTCCCTACAAAGGTAATAATGTATACTGTCATCTTAAATTCTGAATGCTAATTTGACTTTTTTAGTTAAAAGAATTATACAATCTGTCTGAGAACATCCATACAAGTACAAACAAAGACCCATTAGTAATATGCAGTTATTTTGAATCAGTTTTCATTAATTAAAGCCTCAGTCAGCCTCAGTCCCTCTACTACTTTTTGAGGTCTCTTTGTGATTATGACTGTTTTTAATTTCTTCCATTATGTTCTATAAATCCCTAAAATGGTGAGCCTTGACTGACTGTCCACTGAAGATAATTCTATAAAAGCATTCATACAAAGGAGTAAAAGGATGTGTGGGGGATTTAATTTAGTTCATTAGTATTACCTGATTGGAGTGGAGTTGCGGTGCAATAGCTGGTTTTATAAATGTAAGGAACATATACAGCCATATTTCCCATTAGGCTGACATCAGAGCCAGTAGCACACTCTTGGCTGTTCTCTGTTTTGAGTCTATGAGGCCTTGAAGCTGGTACACATCACTGTAAAATACCTGGGGTCAGTTTTGTTTCCATACCATCAAATTTCTTAGCACCAATTGGCTGCCAGGAACAAGCCATGGTCACAGAGCGCTCAATGGTAGGCTACTCCAGATATGAGTGTGGGAGATTGAGAAGATAAAACAAGTCAAAACTGTAGAGGCCAATTGGTAAATTCAAATGGTTATCCCTTTCCTAAGTACCTGAAGTTAGAGGACTTGAGGTAAATTTTGTTGTAATATTATATGTTCAGATATTTTTAAAAGTAATTTATTTTTGTAATGCTTGTTGACAGCAGCCTGTCCACTCCTTCAGACCCGAGTTCACTCACTTGTATCCTTTTCTGTACAGGTTCACTAACTGTTGGACTATCCCGGCAGTGCCAGACCATTCATGGCCGGGACAGGATCTGCATACCCCCCGAGTTGCCCCCAGAGTGGCTAACCACACTCTTCTTCATCATGATGGGCATTATCTCCCTTACTCTAACCTGCACCCTCCTGGTCATGTCCCACTGGCACCCTGAGGCCACGCGGTACGCTCGCTGGATCGCTTTCACAGGAAGTAAGAAGACACATTTTTACATTACAGGATCATAGCAGTCTGAAGAACTCTGTTCAGCTAAACAAGGTCATTTTATAAAACTGCAAAACAAAACTCAGAGCAGTAGCTGATGTTCTGTTTTGAAATTGACACTAACCACAGTTTTCTGTCTTTTGTCACAGTGGTGCTCTTCTGTATGGCGGCTCTCATTTTCCCCATTGGCTTCTACATCAGTGAGGTTGGGGGTCAGCCGTACAAACTCCCCAACAACACTGGAGTGGGCTCCTCCTACGTCCTCTTTGTCCTGTCGATATTTTTCACCATAGTTGGACTGCTGTTTGCTGGAAAGGTGTGCCTACCAGGATGATGTCATACACCTTTTTTGTTTGTTTTTGAGAGAAGGACCAGCCTAAATGTGGGATTACTCCTTTGTACTGCTGATATTGAAATGACTGCATAACTGAGAAGCATCTAAACTTACTGCTCAAAAAACATGTTCACACCATTCAAATGTTTGCATCTGAGCATAACAAGTGATTTAAGTTGACTTTTTAAATGGTTCTCCTTTCTGTATTTTTTAAAATGAATGAATCAGCAGTGGTGACCAAAACCCCCTCCCAATAAATGATTCATAATATATACAGACACAGCCCTTAAGTATGTACATAAGGGTTCTGAAGAGTGGCAGTGATGGAACCTTAGAAGACAAAGAAGAAGGGCTATAGTGTGGAAGTTCATGAGGATAAATGGGATTTATAAGCCTTATATTCATAAAAAGTTGTTTGTAAACTTGTACAGAAACTGATGCTAATGGAGACACTTTAATGACCGTGGCACATTAAAATGAAAATCTGTGGTCTAAAACCGAATTTTCTCAAATCTGGCTTTGTTACAGACATTTCTGGTTATTTTGTGTTTGTTAGGAATATACACTACACTCATTCAACTAGAGACTCAATACTCATCAGGTGAGAGAAGCATTGCAATAACTTGCGTAGCAGTATTTCTAAATGCTGTGCAGGTTATGCTGCTGATAGTGCATGGTGTTGATTAATAGAGATAAAACTAAACCAAGTGAATAATGTGGGACTATTACTCATCGTATATGGCCTCACAAACAAATCACTTTGACATATGTTGTACTAAATCTATATGTGACACTACATTGTATACAGTTTAATCCACAGGGATTTACTTGGTAAATATTAAGTAACAGAAAAATTACATATTTTAAATGTTCAGAACAACATGCACAGAGTCGGGCTGAGTCAGCTCTGCACATGTTGTAAGTCACCATAGGACGCTTACTTAATAGAGTGTTCGTGTATATTACAATGTCCTCACTTGCTGTGCTGAGTTGCTGTGGTTCCTGTTTTGGATCACATGTGTTTTACCTGTCCCCTCTCAGCTTTCTGCCTTGTGTCAGGCCAGAGAGGAGCTGCTGTGCCTCAGTCTGGGTGTGTGTGCAGCCAGCAGGAGCAGAACCCCTGTGAGCAGCTCCAGGCTGTAGGAGAGCCAGGCCAGAGCCAGAGACCATCCAAAGGACGTGCGAACATAGGACAGACCCTCCTGGCCCACCAGCCTCTCTGTCTCTACCAGTGCCTGGTATGAGTACACTATGTACAAGGTGACTCCACTCAGTGTCAGCAAGCCTGCATAGATGCAAGAGAAACAAACAATCTCAAGTGATAAATAACTACAAAACTATTATAAAACTAAATACTAATAGACATAACTGTACATAGTAATCATAATTAGTCTTTTCAATCTTTGAGGTTGGTGTTTTGACAGACTGTCTACCATTAAATGTTAGAGCCCTTAAAATGTCTTGGACATTGATCCACATCTCATCTTGGAAAATGACAAACAAAATCAACTGCCCACAAAGCCTCTTTAGCCTCTTTAGGGTGGCTGCATGTCTGTAATGAAAAAAATAAAGAATTTCCCCTTGGGAATGAATAAAAATGATTCTGATTTAATGAAGATTCAATTGGTGAAGATGTTTATTGATAAATGCAATAGATTCCAGCACACAGAGGAGCATAGAATCCCATCAGCATTTGTAAAAATAACTCATTATTTTCATTTACAAGAAAATCTGTTTGTTTAAAATGAGAATGATATTGCTCAATTGTGTTGCTGTAGCAATAATATTGCAGAAATATTCACAGGCATGATCTTCTTATTAAAAAGCCATTATTAGTAAAATCTAACATTGGAAGAGACTGGAAGTACACTGACGCATGTTACAACATGGCTTCCATCAGAGAATTCACAAAAACACAATAACCCACACTCCACCCAGCAGCTACATACAGTTGCCATTAGTAACCCTTTTAATTGTGACGCCTTGTCCCGAGTTTCAAGTGGTGCACAGAGGCAGCTGGGACGGAACTAATAATCATTTTGTTATGATCTCACCCCTGGGTGAGTATAGTACATGTGGCCAATTGGTGGTATTAGATCTATTGGTTCTAACAACATAGATTTAATCATGGCAACGAGTCACTATTCATACAACATCGACAAACATGGCAACAACAGTGATTAACAAACCAGTGTACACTTTGCACTGATCTCAAGCTCTGATAAATGAGTTAAATCTGACCTAAAATGTAATTTTTACCTTTTTTTTTTTTTTTATTCTTAAAAATGATTTGCAGTGACAATGAGCAAAAAGACAGAAATAATTAAAACCAAACAAACAACACTCATGCAGAACTCAGAGAGTTGTCAGTGAGTAAGAAGCTGGACAGTCAACAAGTTCACAAGATGACAATCTAATTCATTGCCTTCATCCTGTTGCACACATTACCATGTGCTGCCCATTAGAGGAAGGCCAAAAAGAGTCAGTTCAATGGTGTTTATTAATCACCGGGAGGTCATAAGGCACATGTCTTATTTCATTACCACAGACACCTACACTTATTATTTTAACTGTCTGTGGGAGTATAACAGCTGTCCTCTAAATGTATTTAGAGCATGCTCATAATTCCAGATAGCAAAACTGACAAGTGGAGTTTATAGCTATATTTGGACAAGACATGACACTGATGAATAAGTTGGCCCATTTCCTTCATTTGGATAAACAGGTTAAGTGTACCTTTTCTCTGCTGTTGAACTGTTAATTTGGTTAGATTTATGAGAAGATCACAGTCTTGTAAGTCAAGTCTTGTTTACTGCTAATACAGTTTGGAAGCAATGAACCTAGTATCAGGTGGGATTAGGAAATGTTCTGTCCATTCAGAAGACTAAAATGGAGCTGTTTAAACTCTGCATGTTTGTTCTTCCACATCAAGAGTTTAGACAGGCCTAATACGTTTTTGAAGTCCAGCCATTCTTCTGCTGACTGTCAGATCTAATTTGCACTAACATTGCTGCAAGATGCTTCAAACAATTATCAGGGGTTTGAGAAAAATAAGTAGTATGCCCCTATGCAATGTTAAATGGTGTGAGCAAGGCAGGATTGACCTACTCACAGCTCAACATTGCAAATACAGTAATCTTACTAAAATGTAATATTTCCGTACAGTAACTATAGGTTGGCAGAGTACGAAAAATACTAAATGTGGTGGAAGCAATTTGACTTCTTGCTTGTTCCTCCCATCAAACCAATAATAATTCTCATTTTATCTGATGCGCAAGGAATGAAGCTTTGAGGTGGTGATTGGTGAAGCATGCTCAACACACATAAAAACCAATACACCTACACACAGCACCTTCATGCATACTTACCCAATATGGCCCAATCTTACAGCCAATCAACCCTGCCTAGTGATAAAACGCATTCTGTTTGGGCTCAGGGGGGCGATTGGAGAGTGAGGTCAGAGCATAGACTTTGTCCCATTAAATCTACCAAGGCCAATGCTGCATACCCTATACTGTATATTCCATCATGTAAAACCTTGATTATTAGGGATATATCCTATGACATGTTTTTACTGCTTTGCATTTTTGCATAATACATTTATCTAATTCTATTAATAACCATGTTCATTGCATTTCTGAAGTCACTAATAAGTGCGTGTGAAGAAGACGCTTTGTATAGTTCCATATGCGCCAGAAATTAGCGTCTGAGTGTACCCAGGCTTTTTCATCCTCATCTGCGCCACCAAGTAATGGGCCCGGCTTAATTTAATACTGATTGAAGCTAGGGAAGGGATTCGAGGACTCGCTTCTTTCCCCTACCCCAGTGTATTTTTTTAATTAGATTTTTATTAACGCAATACATCAAAAATATTTTCACTAGTTTCTTAGTTTGCTTATTGTACACAGAAAAAAGTGGGCATGTAGTATTTTCTATCATGCTATAGAATAATTTGCATCTATGCCTATGCGTTTTATCACTATTGGGTTTGTATATTCATATTTCTGCGCAATAACCGTCTCATAGTTGCCAATTAGGCCACCTCTGAGTGTACTGTGACCGCATGACAAGTTTGGGTAGTGGATGTGCAAATGAATTGAGACTTACTGCAGATGAAAAAGTAGGATGCCGTCCCAGTGAGAAGGATGGGGCTACGGGCCAGGGAGCTGACCATTCCGCAGATTCCCCCGAGCAGCAGCAGAACCAGGCTAAGAGGCAGGAGGACCACGATAGCACTGTGCATGTCTGTGTGCGGAGACCATATGGGTTATGGGGCAGCTGTGGAGTTATGTCTGTCTTGATAATTCAACTTAATTAGTGTCATAACCAGTGGAGAGAACAGTTGCAACACAAATTAACAACAAGATGAAACTCACTAAGCATCTGCAGTTCCGCCTCAGAAAACTTGGAATAGTCTGTCTTGAAAGAGTCGATGGAGTCCGTGTGCGTCTTACCACCTGACGTGTGCCAAGGAGAAAATAGTCATAACTTATTTTTTTTAAAGACAGAAGTGAAGTGGTACCTTCGTTGATGCTCCAAAGCCCAGAGTGGGAGCTCATATCCTCCAAGTCGCTCGTGTTAACTTGATTCGTCTCAATAATGTACCAATAGTCGGTTCCAAGAGCTGTGGCTAAGAATGCGAAACTCAGAACCCCGCAGACACCGGCAGCAATTACCAAATAACCAAAGGATACCCTCATAATTAACCTCTGCGCAGTTCTTCACACGTAACGGTCTGTATCCCTTGAGCGTAATTGGCAATCAGTGCGCGCTCCAGGTGAGTAAAAAGAGAAATAAAGAAACTTAAAGGTAATGCGTACGTTGAGATTTCTGAAAAGGGTTCAAATGTAAAAGACAGCCTCTTCTTTAGTGAATAAATGGGAGATGACACGCGGATGAGAGCACTCTGATTGAACTCTGATTTTGGGAGGAGGGACTTGCACTCGGAAGGCGAGTACTTTTACGCGTAAGGATACATTTATAGCCTAGTGACATGCGGGTATAAACAGACAAAATAGCAGTTATTTATTTACAAAATAAGGTTTAGGTTTGTCAATACAGTGGCTCTCAATTAATGATTCTCAGATATTTTAAACTATGTAACTTTTCTGGGAGAGGGTTTGCCACCTTCATGTTTTACATGGGATTGCTCTACGGTACTTTATCTTCCATTTCTTTATTTTTTCTTTATTGGGTTTGAAAACCCTAACCTATAACTTGGACTACTAGCATCATGTGCCTCGTCTCCATAGAGATAGATTAGTTTGACGTTATGTTGTGATACACCCCAGACAATGAAATCTCTCGGGTTTGACAGTAGGACCTCCACCAGAAAGTTATAATGCAACTTTAATTATTAAAAATATTTTGTCCTGCATAAATAATATTGCCCTAATACGGCAACGGCGATCATATGTATTTACTATAAACAAAAGTTAAAAGTGGTAATGTGCCAAGAATTGGCTTTCTTGTCACATGTGTTTGCAAAAAGAATGAGACTCAGATATACATAATATCTCAGTTGTTTGACTTTTTCTATTTTCTACAAACTGTGAAAGTCTTGGTTCAAAATCGAGCATAGTTATTTGTAAAATGTTTAATGCAAAAAGGACAGAACAAGTCAGACATATTTAAAAACATAGATAAAAAACATTCATACATTAAAACAAGCATTTCTCAAACACTACATGTTCTACAGCAGGTCACTCTTCGTCCATAGCCGTCTTGATGATATCGGCTCTCCTCTTTTTGGAAGCTTCCTCAAACTTGTTGAT
This sequence comes from Periophthalmus modestus, assembly GCA_019594935.1. Lineage (NCBI taxonomy): Eukaryota > Metazoa > Chordata > Actinopteri > Gobiiformes > Gobiidae > Periophthalmus > Periophthalmus modestus. The sequence goes on along the minus strand of JAIEZT010000304.1, from coordinate 13,438,007 downwards.
GGCCTCATTGCAGGTTTTGCTCTGTGACAGAGAGACATCAGTAACATGGAACGTGGATTAGTGCATTAGAGTTAATCAGATTACATACAATAATAAACTTGCGCCTCTCCCCCTGAAGTTTGAAAAATTCCTCTACTGTAAGGTCTTCAATTTTCTTCTTCAAGGAGATGAAGTGGCAGGAAGGTGAATGAGATTTATGCTCTTTTCTGCAAGACAAAAAATCAGACTGAAATCCTTTAAATAAGATGCGACACTTTTTTTTTTTTATTGCTATACAACAGCAAGTGTCAGTGAACTCAGCCAATGCCGAACAGAGACAGATTGTTTTGGGATGCACATTTTATAGTAACATAAATTGGCATTAGCCGCAACAATATAAAGAGTACAAAAACATGTCACCCACCTTGCCTAGTATGAATGTGTTTTGTGCATGAGTGATTGGTGATGGTCGGAGGGGCCAACGGCGCAGATTAGCAGCCTCGCTTCAGTCAGTATACCCCAGGGCAGTTGTGGCTACATTAGTTGCTTACCACCACCAAGTGTGGAATAAATGAAAAATAACTACAGCGTATAGCCTTTGAGAGGGTTTGACAAGCCTGCAAAGCACACTGGGGTGCAAGGCAGTACAATACAAAATGAGCCACAATTCAGCACTTTCATGAAGGACGGTTTTATACAAACAAAAGGATCAGTATAATTTTGTGCAAACGCCAAGTCAAGCGGTTCGCATTCTTTTACCATTTGCCATCTACCCACTGGTCATAGAATAGTTTGTGTAGCGACAAATCTCCAATTCCCCAATATTTATAAAGACAGATTGTTTTCCTTACTCTGGGTCATCCTCTGGCTCCCATCCCTCAAGTTCTTTGAGGCAGAAGAAGCACATAGCAATGTCTGGGCTATTTTCTGAAGGAGTGTGGATGAAGCCTGCCTTTGCCATCTGAAAAAACAAACAAACAAAAAATTCATTTCATCGTTGTAGAAGATGAAGTACGCCGAGTCACAACATTATGTTGCGTTTGAATGTTACAAACCAGATATAAGTAAATATGCGGATGGTTTACGTTAATACTGATCTAGCTAGCTGGCAAATCGTTACACAAGTTAAATACTTCTTACACTCTCTGGGGTGCACGCACAGTCCTCGTCGAAAGGCCATCCTTCAAATGTTTTCAATCGGTTTTCATAAAAGTACATCTTAAGGTCTTCGTCACTACGGATATCCATTGTGTTGCTGATGTATTTTTGGCAGATAATGGCTTGCTACACAACGTTTTCAAATTTCTGTGGACACTTCCTTTGACTTCTCTGATTGGACAACTTCTTCTTCTTCTTCTTCTAGTGTTGTTTTATGGCGGTTGGCACGCACTGGAAATGGTGCATTACCGCCACCATCCGGTATGGAGTGTGGGCCGGGACGACCCCAATAGTCTTTCTATATTCTCTTTATCAATTTGGTGGATATAAGATATTTTGTTATTGCTTTGAGTACATATTCTTGTTTAAAGTCCTTGCAAAATGTCTTTTAGTTTGCAGCGAATACTATTATGATGATGGAGTCTAGCTTTCAACATTCCACGTTGTATCTGATACTTTGGGCAGTATATAATTACATGCTCAACAGTCTCCTGACAGTTACAAAACTCACACTCCCCTGTTTCATGTTTTCCTATCATTTTAAGTGTGTTATTTAGTCCTGTGTGTCCCAGCCTCATTCTTGCCAACGCATCCTCCTCCTCCCGGTTCTTGCAACCCCCATTCCACCATTTTACCCTCTACTCTTCCCTGTAAACTATAATAAAACCGACCCTTAGGGCATGAATCCCATTTTTCTTGCCACTGTTTTCTTACCCTATCTTTAATAATTGTCTTGATTTCTGATTTACTATATTTTACAGGGAAATCTACCTCCTCCTTTACAGCTCCTCCTTTTGCCCACTTGTCTGCCAGTTCGTTCCCTTCCACCCCTATATGTGCTGGAACCCACATGAAAATTACATTTTTCTTTTGTCTGTTAATTCTTTCCATTATTGACCTACTTCCCAAATGATGTCTTGTCTTGTCTCTGATTTTAATGTGTTTTAACACTTATAACTGCACTGCTCGAGTCTGACGCGATCATATTCTGCTTTGATCCATTCTCCTCCACCCAGTTCAATGCCAAGAGTATTGCAAGCAACTCTCCTGTATATACGGCCACATTGTCACTTGTTCTCTTTTTTTACTGCGACACCTATATCTGGAATAACATACGATATACCTACTTTCCCATTTCCTAGCTTTGAAGCATCAGTATATATTATTAAATGATCGGAATACTTTTCACGGATATAGTCATCTACTCTTGCACTGCTACATTCCCTCCCCAGGAGTCCTAGATCTACTGCAGGTTCCTTAATCAACCATGGGGGCACAACAGAAATCGGGACAGTAGGACTTAATTTCCAAATGGGCTATTCCTGCTCCTTGCACCATTCCCTCTGCCACCCACCCAAGCTGGTGAATTTTGCCTTTTCTTTTTCTTGACATGGTTTTAAACACGCTCAGCCCTGGGTGATTTTCACTCTGTCCTTGCAGGTTAGTCCAATAACCCAAAATCAGTTGGTCCCTTCTACATTTCAATGGCATTTCTCCCATTTCCACCTGTAGAGCATCTACCGGAGTTGTCCTCATCGCCCCACAGCAAATTCTTAACGCCTGGTTCTGAATTATTTCTAGTTTTTTAAGACTACTCTTTGAGGCTGAATTATATAAAATACACCCGTAGTCCACCACCGATCTGATCATAGCTATGTATATTGTCTTTAGACATGCCCGGCTGGCTCCCCATTCTTGTCCTCTCAAGCATCTCATAATGTTGATTATCTTTTTACATTTTTTCCACTGTTTTATTAATATGCAATCCCCATGTTAGCCTACTATCAAACCACATCCCCAAATACTTAAACTCTGTTACTCTCTCCAACTCTACTCCATACAGCTTGACAGTATACTGATCCACTTTCTTCCTGGTAAAAAACATAACCTTTGTTTTATTTACAGAAAATCTAAAACCCCACTTTACAGTCCATGCTTCTACTTTCTGTATGGCTTCCTGCAACTTTCTCACAATGAAGTCAATATTTCTACCTCTCTTCCACATCACCCCGTCATCTGCATAGAGGGACACCCCCACTGACCCTTCTACATTACAAAATATTTCATTAATCATTACAGAAAACAACACTGGACTCACAATACTTCCTTGTGGAGTGCCATTATCCACTTCATATTTAGAGCTAAAATCTTTTCCCACCCGCACTAAAATATTTCTACCTGTTAAAAAGTTTCGAACCCACTTTAGCATCTTACCTCGTATTCCCATCTGATGGAGCCGTATGATTAGACCCTCCCTCCACATCATATCGTACGCCTTTTCCACGTCAAAGAAAACTGAGACAAGACCTTCTTTATTTGCTTGGGCTTTCCTAAACTTCATGCTCCAAAACAACTGCCGATCTATTGTGCTCCTTCCTTTTTTCTAAAACCATATTGATGGTTTTTAAGTAACTCATTTTTTTCCAGAAAGTAGCATAGTCTCTCGTTAACCATTTTCTCCATCAATTTCCCCAAGTGAGACGTCAGAGCTATAGGTCTGTAGCTTTCTGCCAGGCTAGGATCTTTTCCTGGTTTACAGATGGGAACCACTACAGCCTCCTTCCACTGTTCAGGTAAATTGCTCTCCCCCCCCCCACACTCGATTGTACGACACTAAGAGCTTGGACTTACTTTTTGTACTAAGGTTCTTCAGCATACAATAAGAGATTTCATCTTTTCCAGGTGATGTCTTTCCACACTTATTTAAAGCAGCATTTAACTCTGTCATTGTGAATTCCATATTAATCACACTTTCATACTCACTCATATCTTCTAGTCTATCAATATTTTTCCCCATTGTCTTTCTCCTTGCTCTCCTTTCATCTATACTCAGATTTCCATTACTGTGAATCTTCACAAAATGTTTTGCCAACAGCTCCGCTTTACTTTATTATCTAGAATTACTCGCGCTCCTCATTCATTCTTCATCACAGGATAGCTCATTTTTTTTTACTATTACCAGACATTCTTTTAATCGTACCCCATACTTGGCTTATAGATGTTTGTCTACCTAATGTATCACAATACCCTCTCCAGTATGTTTTCTTTGCTCCCTTAATCACTTTCCTGGCAGCTGCCATTCTCCTCTTATACTCAATATAATTTTGGTAACAATGATTTCGTTCTAAAACCTTGTATGCCTTATTCCTCTCTCGAACAGCTTTAGTGCAATCCTCCGACCACCAAGGGACAATCTTTCTCTTTTTGCTTACCTTCCTTCTTCCTTTTTATTGTCTGTTTTGCTGCACTCAAGATTGCCCTGCACACAGAAAAATTCAAGTCATCTACATTAACATTTATATTTATCTTATCCATTTCATTTTCACAAATAACTCTGAATTTACCCCATTTCTACCCCTTTAAAACACCACCTACTCACTCCACTCGTGTCGCCCTTCTCCAACCTGACACCTACCTCTATTATATTGGATAGTGATCACTACCTACAGTAGATTCTTTATCGACTTTCCACGAGCAAGTCCCTGCAATGGTTTCAGATACTAGTGTTAAGTCTACCGCTGATTGTGTCCCAGTTCTTGCATCAAACCTGGTCCCACTTCCATCATTCAAGCACCAGCCCCTTCAGATCCATCAAGTCTTTCACCCACTAACCCATTCTCATCATTATGCCCACTCCACATTGTACTGTGCGAGTTAAAATCACCACAACATATAGCTTTACCCCTCAAGATAAACTGCAAATTCTTCTAGCTCCTCCATTGATAACCGCTTACACGGATTATAAAAGTTTATTACATTACTTTACTTTCTTTATCCCAAACCTCTATCACAATACACTCCAGGACCTTCCCTTTACTTAAAACTCTATACTGAATTCCATCCTTAATAAATATTGCACACCCACCCCCATTCCCCCCCTTGCCTATCCCTTCGGACACATTCATATCCTGCAATACTAAAATCCAATGTAGGCTTAAGCCATGTCTCCTGTACACACATTATATCGGGCTTCACCTCACTATATTGCACATACCCCTTAAATTCCTGTCCATTTGCTATAATGCTTCTAGCATTCCACTGAAGTATAATCAGGTCTTCTCTCCTGCTTCACCCACCTTTCTGTCCTCCTCCAACCTCTTGTACACTTGCTCCCACATCACTCCTTTTACACCCAAATACTTCTCTGCCCCCTTTACCACAATCTTGATTTTATCTGCCCTATGCTTGGCTTGTTCAGAGCAATTAATCACATAAGCTAAAAATACTAACAAGTCATCCATAACCAGGCCTGGGCTTATTTCTCCTCTGCATGGAGCAGCAGCCGCTCCTCCACTTCGTCTCTGCACTTGGACCTTTTTTGCAGCTTCCGCATAAGTGATATTTTCTGTTTGTTTGATCCTTTCCACCTCCACTGCCTTCTTTCTGACCTCACACCCACCATACGTCGCAGTGTGCTGTCCCCCACAGTTTGCAACATTTCACTTGGGCATTCTCACTGCACTCCTCAATCCTGTGTTCCCCTCCACACTTTAAGCACTTCTGCTTCCCTCTACACACCGCAGCTATATGCCCATACAGTTGGCACTTGTAGCACCGGAGCGGAGGCGGGACATACTCTCTAACCGGGAAACTTAAACATCCCACTTTCACTCTTTCAGGAAGCATCACATCGCGAAATTCCAGAAGCACCGATAAGCTCTGAACTCTCTGACCATCACTCCGTCTCATCAATCTTTTAACAGAACTCACCCCTTCACCCAGACTGTTTTTGAGTTTGTCCAAATCCTCATCCAAGGGGATCCCTGTAATCACCCCACGTGCCCCTTTCCTTTCACCCACAATCTTACACTCACTCACTGCCATTTTCCCGATACTCCCAACCTGCATTGCAGTGTTTTTCTGCTCCTCTGACTTACACACAATCAACAGACTACTATCTCGCAGAACCTTTGCCAATACCACATCCCCAAGTTTCTTTTTTATCTCTCCCTAGACAAGGCAAGCACTCCGACTTTTCCAATCTCTCCTTCATTTTTTAACTTAATAATGACTTTAGGATTATGTTGTTCTCTCACTGCTCTTTTCCGACCCCCAGATCCCCCTTCATCTGGACTCACATCTCCCAAAGACATTCTCCGTTTGCTACTCTGGCTGCTCCTATTCCCAGCCTTTCCCTTCCCTATTCCCTCCTGCTCTACCAGACTGTATAAAGTCGTCAAAGTCCCCGTCATCGTCATCGTCCATTTGGGACGCCATCCCAACCCAGTCACAAACCGGATTATGCCGAACCGCCTAAATTGCAATGCAAACTTAAACAGATCCAAAAATAATCGATGTGCTTGATTGGACAACATGTCTTCTTCGTGTACAAATATTGTAAGATTCTTCTGTGTGAGCGCCCTCCAGCGACACCAAGCTAAAGTTGCCAGTATTATTGTACTTTTAGTTTTACATTTTTTCTAGTACACTCTCTTTATAACCAAAACATAAGAAAAGTCACGTCTCTCAGTCAGTCAGTGATTTTTTTTTTCTTGTGTGTGTGAGACGCCTTGAATCATGGGAAATGTAGTCCGTATGATTATTGGTCCAGAAGAGGCGCGGAAGCTTTCGTGCCATGCTGCAGTGTCAACAATCAGCATTAGCTTAACCGTGTGGATTTTAAGTTGTTCTTTTCACGTGTGAAACTGTCTACTTAATGTTTCGTGATTGTCATGTCGGGACGATGTTTTGTTGAGACTTTAGCGGAGTTTGGCTTTTGGGCAACACCAAACACATCAGGAATTACGCTGGATTCTGGGGGGCACGCGTTTATCTACGCTGGAAGTGAAGAGGTCTATATATTTAACCTAAAAGATAAGATACTCACGGTAAATTGTAAATAACAGTATAACAATTTGTCATATCTGTAAATTGTAATGTAACAACTAGAAATGGTATTTTGTAGGGCATCTTGCAGTTTCCCACTTCAGTTAGTGTCTTGATTCAGAGCGAGGACAAGCAGCATCTCTTCGTAGCTTGCAGGAGTGCAGTTTATTGCGTCAAATTACCTCATGAGCTGTTCAGGTATCTATAAAGTATATACCAACTTGTTTAGAAATTCTGTAATCTTAATATTTTCTATCATCTCCACAGATTATCCCCCATTGAATCTTCAAGCCCAACTGAACTCAAAATAACTTCAGATCACCTTGTTACAAGAGAAGAGGGAGTGTTATGTCTTCTTACAGTTGGGTCAGCACTGGTGACCCTATCCCGAAGAAGCACATCCTGGCTTTTGACTGTGAACAAACCAAGGGAGAAACCTGGCGTCCTTGAAATGCTTAGTTCATTTAGTATACCGGCAGTTTCAGATGGAACAGATGAGAGAAGACCTGTGATGGAGTGTGTATATTTTAGCGATTCATCATCCTTATCAGAAAGCCACTTGGAGCCTACACTTTTCAAACTTTTATTTGGCATCGACTCCGCCCTCATCAAATCTCCAGTTATTTTATGTGGCCTCCCAGATGGACGTTTGTGCTCTCTGTCTCTACATCTCCCAGAAATTAGAATCATTCACAGCCTAGAAGAGCCGGTGGTATTTATCGGAGAATCTGTCGTCATGGAAACGGAACCAGGGCCGTATGCTCGCTGCTTAATGGCTGTGGGTGAACATGGCAGAGTGGTGGTTATAAAGACATGTGAAGGAGCCACAGAGGAGGACGCCAGACATGTTAGTTTCACCGAAGGTTGTGTGCCGGGAAATGTTATGTCAGCCTGTGTGGACAAGAGATGTCTGTATCTAAGCACTGGTTCTGATCTGCTGTCAATCAACCTGGCAGAGGAGTCGAGTGGGAAACGTGGTCAAGAATTGATTGAGGAGAGAGCAAGGAAGAACAACAATAGCCTTCCGAGTCCCACCAGTATGAGTGTGTGCAGAGTCATCGCTTTGACAAAACCTACAGACAAAACTCCAGGTAATGTACTCAAAATTAAGTAGTCATGGAATAGTGGAAGGACAACTCTGATTCTTTAATTTTACAACACAGAAAGAAAGTTGAAAAGGTGTTAAATTGACAAAATCTTTCTGCATATTTTGTAAAAGTTTTTGAAAAACTGTGATTGACTTTAAATGCTGTGGTTATAACTTTATTAATAACACATTCACCAAAATAGAGCCTGTTGTCTGTGTTTGGTACAAATGTAAGAACATCTTTCCTAATTGAGTGGAGGAATGCTGTCTCCATTTTCTCCTGCTTACCTGGGGCCGGGTTACAGGTGCAGCAGTCTAAGCAGGGACTCCCAGACTTCCCTCACCCCAGACACACCCAAGGCATACCCAGGCCAGCCGGACGACACAGTCCCTCCAGTATGTCCTGGGCCTTCCCCGGGGCCTCCACCCGATGGGACATGCCCAGAACATCTCTCTAGGGAGGTGTCCAGGAGGCAACTTGAACATATGTCCGAGCCACCTCAGCCGGCTCTACTCCCCCTGTGTGACTGAGCTCCTCTCCCTGTTTCCAAAGGAACGCCCAGCCACCCTGCAGAGGAAGCTCATTCCGGTCACTTGTATCCACGATCTTCTCCTTTCGGTCATTACCCAAAGCTCTTGACCATAGGTGAGGGTAGGAACATAGATTGACCGGTAAATCGAGAGCTATGCCATTCGACTCATCTCCTTCTTTACAGTCCGATACAGTGACCGCATCACTGCAGACTCTGCACCGCCTGTCATTCTCATCATTTATCCATCCTTCCCTCACTCGTGAACAAGATCCCGAGATACTTCTCCACTTGAGGCAGGGACTCTCCACCCACCTGGATAGGGCAAACCACCTTTTGCCGGTTGAACCATGGCCTCGGATATATAGAGAGATCATCCGTAACCGTTTCAGACTCAGCAGCAAACCACCCCAGTGCCTGCCAGTCCTGGCTCGTTGAAGCCATCAGGACAACATGATCTGCAAACAGCAGACATGAGATCCTGTGGTCCCAAACCAGACCTCGTCCGGACACTAGCTGCGCCTAGAAATTCTGTCCCTAAATATAATGAACAGAACCGGTGACAAAGGGCAGCCATGGTGGAGTCCAACATGCACTGGGTCTCTTTTTCTTTCAGTGGGAAAATTTCTCACTTCGAAAACCTTTTTTAAAAGCTCTGTTTAAATTTGGTGTTATTACATTATATTTTCTAATGCACATTTCCAGTGGCACAGCAGCTTATGAAAAGCCATCATGCAATTTATCATGTATTTTTAAAAAAATTTTAGGGAAAGTTGAACTGCTCAGTTTGTCTGACAAAGGGCAACTTCAGAGCATTACACTTCCTGAAAATGGAGGAGATGGAGAATCGTCAACACAACAGCGAACACAGGCGGGTCGCAGTGTGAAGGACCTCCTCTCTGCAATTGGCGACATTTGTGAAAGGTATGCTTGAATCATAACAGGATAAGTCACAAAAGGATAAGTCAGAATTTGCCATAAACTCTCAAAATGTAATTGTTTTTTTCTTGGTTTATTGTTAATATCTCTTAAATATATGGCCAGGCCACATTAAACAAATACTGCCATAATGTTTAAAGAAAAATTATGATTATTTTTTTTCTTCAACAGGGCATCTAACTTAAAAACTTCCATTAAATCCAAAAACCAGATTCTACGACACCTAAACCAAGTAGTGAATGTTAGCTTCCTTTTGTTGAATACAACTGAAGGTGTGGAACAGCCAATCAGATGCCTCGCCACAGCTAAATGGACCAGGCTGCTTCAGAAGGACTCCTTGCACCTCACATGTATCCTGGAAAACAATACTCCTTATTTGCTACAACAAGGCTGGACTCTAAACCTTTCTGTCTATCCTCTGTCAGATTCCTCACAAGAGCAAAACACATCCACTAATTATTCTTTCCCATTCTGCAATCTCAATCCGGGACAGACATTTGAAGTGACATTGCCTTTAACTGCAGCAGATGATAAGCTTTTCCCCATAACAATTAGCTGTGTGCTAGTTTTTTCACTTAAGGCTCTGTTTGATGAGAAGCAGTTAGCAAGTCTATTAAAAGGGCAAAATAGTACCATTAGCTTGCCATTAAACACATTGGCAGTGGACTGGTTGCACGCACTACAGCTGACAACATCTTTCAGTGAGAAAAATATAGCTATTCACACCAGAGTCAACTCCTCAATGGACAGCATAGAAAGATTTTTAAAGTTAAAAGGTAAAAATAAGGTTGAAAAAGCAGACAGCAAACCATTTTCAGCTTCTATAAAGATATCATTGGATTTGCTTATACATACTCTTGGGTCTAAAAAGACAAATAAGGAGACATCGCCAACTGTCTGTGCTATATTTCTGGATTGGCTGTTGTCTGAGCCACACAAAGGAGTGACAGGACACCAATGGGAAAGAACACCAAACACTGCAGTGCTTCATGCTCAAGGCCCAAATGGACATGTGGTTAAAGTGGTCACAAAAGAGGTGAATTACTGGTATATATTTTTATTTCATTCTAACCTCTATGTATTTAAATTAGTCAAAGTATTGTCTATATTGTAGGTAAATGCTGAAGTTGGAAAAGAAACCCTGGAAGTTGTGGAGGTGCAGGTTGTGAGTCTGTCTTTGGCTGCTGTGTGTGGATTACACCATGCCATCTTGGATAGGATGCAGGTATTTAAAAGTATTTTACGCACTTAGCCTTTCAATGAAAATTATGTTACATACATGAAACATAAAACTGAAAAAATAGTTTTTAACTCCAAACTGTTCCCTATAAAAGTAATTATAGTACTATTTTGTGTGCATTACTCGTGTATTACTTGTAATCAAAGTGCATTTTGCACATTGTTTGAACAAAAAGCAACAAGGTCAGACAAGATCACGCAGTGATAAAGTAGATTGTCTTTAGTATGCAAACTTTGTCTTATGTTCCAACTTGTGTACATACAAGTCATCATAATTGGGACAAAATTTTATCTTTAGTCCCGCCCAAGTGCAGTTTTCGTTCTGAATAAAGCCGGATTAGGACAGGACCAAACGAAGTCTACACCAGGTTAAGGATAAGCTTCTTTTTATTGTTCCCCTAAGGAAATTTGTCCTTTGCATTTGACCCATTCTTCAGTGTTGCAGGGGCAACCTGCCAGGAGTAGCCCCATCTCGAGATCTTGGGCTAGCCTTGTTTAGGCCTCAAGCCAGGACAAATACGTTAAAAAGATTATGTTGAACTTCTATAATATTATTGTGTTTCACAGACTTTGGTGAAGAGGGCACCCAAGACTACTTCTGCTCTGAGAGCAGAGACCTCAAGCTTAAGACCAGAATTTCTCCGGGCAGAGGTAATGCTTTTATTTATACAGCCGAAACACCACTATTCTCAGTTATGTTGATGTAGTTACAAATGAAAAAAAAAAATGCTTCAGATTGTGGATTGTGGGTGTGGGAAAGGCAACAGTGACTAACTCTGACATGAAGTAGCTTGTAGAGTTTATTTTAATAAAGCAGTGTTTTAAAAGTTTTTATTATTATTTTAAACGTCATTGTAAACTGTGACAATCTGGATGTATGCATCCTTTGTATATTAAAGAATCTGTTCTTATTTCAGTGTTATGTAATATCCCATTTCAGCGCTTGTTGCAGCAGGTCCAGGACAGTCGCATCTCTGGGTTGGTTGGTGTGACTGTATCTTCAGGCCATGTGACCCGGTCACTTCTGAAGGTTTACCAGGAACTGCGCCAACATCCTCTCGTCATATTTTAAACCCATAAAGGACTCTGACTCATTAGTATTCCTCAATGTTATGATGTTTTTATCCTTGAATACCTGACATTTCAGCAAATATAAATGTATGTTGCATTGCAAAATAATAAATTATTAGATGTTGCACTATATAGAAATGGTTATCTCTGTTAATATAGTTTTTTGTTATAAGTTTTATGGTCCAATAAGATCTAGTTTCAAGTGAACATCGACATACAACTTGTGTATGTACATGTTTTTTGAACCTATGCAAAAGGCGCCTCAAACCTTTTCAGACTTTAGGTGAACTTTGTTTTTGTAGACAAATAAGCAACTACTCCTAAAATATGTTCTCTATAATAAGGCACATTCATTTGCAATCTGGTAATTACTGTACAATTAATACAGTTAAACTATTAACTATTGAGCATGTTCTTGCATTAAAATTGTTTACAAAATAACAAAAGGTAAGATACTGATTCACCCAGTGCTATAAAAGAACATGTATTTAGCCATATTAACTATTCCTTTGGGTGTAAACACTTAAAAAAAAAACACAAAAAAAAAAACATTGAACGTAAAAGGGCAGTTAAGGACTTGCTCCATCCACATGTGAGTAATCCAATTTCTTTATTGTTCACACATCTGATTGTGCTGGTTTTGACATGGAAAGTTATGCAAAAATAAGGGGAAACTAATGTGGCAAAGACAAAAAAGTTACTTTTAAGTCTATTGATTAGCTGACACTTTTTTTGATGAGCAGATTTCTTTTGTGCATAAACCACACCAATAATCAGATTTAATTATTGGGTTATCTGATTATCCTTGTTATTTTATTCTGAGATATTCTTGTTATCTACCCATTTTTGACTCCGGGTACTGCATAATATCGATCTAATTTCAAGTCTATGATCACCAAGAAACAGTGTAAATCTCTATAGTTGTAGTGAGACAGAGTCCAGCCTCTGCATGGTGGTGATTTAAGTGCAAGTACAGAGCAACAAGTTTCTATTGTTTCAACCTGTAACCCAAGCATCTTTGTAGCTATAATGGTACTCAGACAGCCACGCCGCCTTGATGAATGCTTTTAAACGTTGACCTCACTTGTCCTGGTAACTGCGTGCGTCTCAAATGACACCGTAATTCACAGTAGGTTTGACTGAAGCACTGACAAGTGTCATTACACCTGTTTTAAGACATGATCCAGGTGAGAGGAAACGGGATAGTTGTAGGTCACAATGATGCTTTGAAATATTAGACAAGGTAACACAGTCTTTATTCTTTGTGTCATGCAAAAGGGTGGAAGATTTATCAAACTCAAGAAATTCACAAATTTTCCTTTATAAAATACTGACATTTTAAGTTCATTGTCTTGGCTACTTGGTATGTTCTTGTCCTTACATTTTCCCATAGGAGCATCCAAAAAGCAGTCCTCATGTATGCATGTGTTAACCATTGTTTTTGACTAGTACTCCCACAGGACAGAGTTATTGAGAGTTAGTCCATCTCCCTTCAGTAGTCCTCCTGGGTCCCCACGCAGGTACTTTCCGTTTTTGCCCCGGATTGCCAGGCGCCCACGCTCCAAAAGCTCGATGGAGAAATCCTCAGGGACCTCACCATCGGAGCACACCACGAGAGAGCTGTTAACGTACCAGTACTGACCGGACACGCCTGCATGGGACAATTATGTGAGTAATTCGCACTAATCATTTAAGGGGACATATTATGTAAAATTGACTTTCAATCATGTTACTGTGGTTCCACATCTTAGTACTGTTTTTTGACTGATTCATAGTTGTTTGAATAATAATGTATTGTCCTACGTTTGAGGCTTGCTCTCTTTGTGGAATGCACATAGTGTTAGCAAGGACACCTCTAGTTCATTGCAGAGCTTTCCCTTTGGTTAGCTATGGCGTCATCCAGCTATTACAGAATTTGTCCTTCTTTAACAACATCAGTTTCCTTGGTCATCTCATCTCACAGAAGAGAAATGCTATGCACCTCTGATTTTATCTCGGCCTGTCTTCAAGTTGTCCTTCTTAGTTTCTATTTAAAACCTCCTTGTGTGGAAGCATAGTCAGGCTTGAATAACCAATACTAACGTGCAGTGTTGAGTATTCAAGTCACTGGGTCCTGGGCTGATGGTAAATAAACTTCTCCTGCCTCTCTTTACAACTCTAGGACTTTTTAGGGGATGTTAGGGAAGTAAGTGTTGTTCTATCTCCACCCACTTCACTGTACATACTTGTACTTATGAAAATGTAGACTCGAATCATATATGTAGGTTTCAAAAACGTCACATAGCCATAGTAAAAACAAGTAACAGAAAATATGGTGAAATGTCGTTATGGAGAGGAGGCTTGTTCTGTTTTGAACAGGAAGTCAATGGACCTCTTTCCATTCTTAAGGCTTTTTAGATAAATATTGCTGTTTATACTGAACACAATGTAAAATAATAATCTGCCCATGTTTAAAGCCACAATATGTAACTTTTTAGCCAAAAGATACAAAACTAGTAAAACTAAAATGACTAAATTACTAAAACAAAAGCAAGCTAAAAAAAAAACATATGTTCTTAATCTGAGCATGCTTGCATTTCCACAAACCTGACCCTTATTTGGTCTTGAGGAAAGTGTCTGAAATTTTCTATGCTATTCTATGTTGGCACTGTATGGCTTAAAACTCTGAAGTATGGTTTTAACTTTCTATTTCCATGGAATTATGCAAGTGACACACTTCCTCCAGAAAGCTACATACTGTACTTTTAAGTTGAATACCAAAAAGCAAACACATCTTTAACATTGTATTTTCACCATTTGTATGTCCCCTTACCTTTAATCTGATATGCCCCATTGCTGTGTTGTAGTGTAAAAATGTCATATATAGATCTGCTTGCATCCAATGTGTTGGAGTTCTTATGATGACAGATGAAACCATTTTGTCCTCTTAAGATCAGCATAGGCCGGTTTATCATTTTTATAGATAGAAGTTCATCCTCACCTGACCAATAACAACAAAAATGTTAAAACTGAAGACTTGTGACTCTGACAATCCAAAACTTACCCACTGAATCACTAACAGCAAGCAGCTGGCCATTCTTTTTAGTGCAGACATATTTTCCATTGCTCGCTTTTAGTGCCACCTTCTGGCCAAGCCACTCTACTGAAAACATTTTATCTGCTGACCTGTATTGAAATCAGAGACGGATTATTCAATACCTCAAAGTCTATTCCAATAAAGTAAAAAAAAAAAAAGTATTAAAAAAATGCACACAAAATGTAGTAAATTATAGAAAATAATAGAAGAGAAACCCAATAAACTGAAATACAAACATATTTTTATGCTCTTATTGCTATAAAAAACAGAAGTAACTTCAAAGAAGTCAATTTTAAATACATTTCTATAAATTCACAAAAAAAAAAAAAAAAAAATGTGTTTACAAGTACATCAGAAAAAATAAATGCATTCTATATTTAATATAAAAGGAGATATTGTTTGATACAACTTGGGGTCTATTTTACTCACACAATAGTGTCAGTGCTCTGGATCCCGCCATGGGCCACCAAAGCCCAGTAGTTTCCTTGGCTGGTGCGAAACGTACACTTTTTAGTCTCCTTCTCGATCTCCATCTGAAACGTCTCCATGTCCGTCTCATCTTCCTGGTTCGCTGCAAGACTCACTCCTAGAAAAGGCGAGGTATCCTGTCATTAATTATACAGCATTAAACAGTGCTGCACTCAATAACAGGTTTGTTGTTGTTGTGGTGGTGGTATTTTGTAAAAGTGTGATATTATGATACTTAATTGGTTCATACAGTATTTCACGATACTGTATAGAGGCTTCAATTGAGTTGCTTAGTTAGAGAAAGTAAATATATTTATGGAATCTGGTGGGCATACTCATTGTTTTAATAATTTAATTAAGTGTATTTCATTAACAGAATGTGCATTTAGTGGATTAACAAAGAAATACTGTTGATAATGTTTTTTCTTTTTTTTAATTTGAAAAGTGATCATAGCTTATCATGTGCAATATATCGATTATCACTGGTATTGCCATATTGTGAGGTTATTGTATCATGAGCCATGTATCTTATCGAATCTTGAGGGCTCCAGCTCTATAATTTTGTCTTTCCCAAATGAAGCCATCTTGTTATATTTTGGCAAACTCCTCCAATCCTGTGCTCCAAACAGACAATAGCGCACTAATGAGGTTGCATATAGTTGGCCCAGCATGCACAACTTGATAATCAGGTCTGATCCACGGATATTTGGTCTTTTTTAAGTGCTTTTGTCTCATACTGTGCTCTTGATCTGCACTTGGCATTGTACTAGCATCTCTAGGGCGATTACATTTTTAGTGATTAAATACACAATTCTGGTAATATCTTTTCATTTGTCTTGAGGTTTACAAAAATCTCTAATTATAATGAAAGAACAGGAAGGAAGATAGTGCCAGAGATCTAAATTGGATGCAGCCCACAGTAATCCGCCAGCATAGGAAGCCACTACGCACTTTTCTTCTTTTTGGTGAGTTCTTCTTTACATTCCTTCCTTCTGCTGACCCCCGCCCTCCAGGCTCCCAGTGGCTCCACCTCTGGCCTTTCCAATCTGCCCTCTGCACAGCAGGCCTCACATATAATCAGCTTGTGAGTGCTACCCGTCCAATTCTTCAATCCCTCTCAATAAAAGACAGAAAAAAGAAACAGGAAAGAACCTGAGGATTTTGTAGTCACACTTAGCGGGACGTACAGATAATTACCCGCCCCTCTCAGACCTTAAGCTTATGTGGTCATGAATGAGGACAGATAGGGTGAACAGGCCATGGTAACGGTCTATAGGCCAGGGCTGTCAGGAGACTTTTGTGAATAAATGAGAGGAGATTTGGTGCTACTATAGAAACAGTTTAACAATACAGTCATACCATGGGGGGTTAAGCCTGTGTGGAGGGGTGTTCAGTCTTGTACAGTAAACTTGAGTATCTATCTGGCAAAATGGCACTAATTCTGTATTTAATTTGTTTTAAATGATTAGTTTACTTGCAATTGTTTAAATGTGAATGGGCCTTGTTTGCACTGCTAATAAGCAGAGTGTCTTGATTATAGAAAGAAATCTTCACTTGCAGTTATTAAAGATCACAATTATTTAGGTCATAATTTAAATCATTTATATTTGTTACTGCAAAAGGTTAAGTTGTTGAGAAAAATGTGCCATATTTTCTTTTATTTGTAAAGTTTTTCATGTTTTTTTCAAGATTCATGTTTTTTAAAATGCTTTGAAGTTGGAAGTTGCCTTTTACCCCAGGTTTTCAGGGGCAGAATGAGTAGCCATCAAATTCTCACATCATTACAGTTATTAATTGGAACCATAATTGTAATAGCAATTAAATTGTGATCAGTATCATAGCCCTACTCAAACACTAATAGTGTGTGTTTTTCTCGTCAAGTTCACATAGGCCTAGTCTTTAAAATCACCTGTATAGTTGCAATGTGCCACCTGCAGCAAACTCGAAAATCATTTCAACAGGCTTATCATGATAAAATAAAGCAATCTCCTCATAGTCGTTCTCTTTGAGTTACCTCTGCTGCATTTCGGTTAAATTGTCAAAGAAACAAAAGTGTGACAGAGATGTCATGGTAACTAAGCTTGCGGGCTGCTTTAATCACCTCTTTCTCACAGTTGATAAACTGGTATCATAAGGTTGTGTGACTAGTTAAAGTATCATTGATCTCCTGTGCATTTGAAGCGCACGTTTGGGCCTCCCCCGTCCTGCTCTTATGCCTGGGGGCTTATCACTCTCATTCTCTCTCATCCCGATTCAATGTCATGCTTTGTCTACCTATTCCACGTGTCCATTTCACACTAATTCAACCCAGAAATGATGTTCAGACAGGGCTCAGCTGGGACCCCGCCGCGGCCTGCTCTGACAGATGAGAGGAGGACACAGGAAGAGAAAGCACCACATGACAGAAAGAAAGAGATTGGATACGCTGAAACCCAAACCCACAATGTGAAGGATATCAATGGACATGTTGATGACCATCTTTGAAACACAGGTTGGTGAAACACGCGCTATCTGATGTTGTTAGATGTTGTCCCATAATCACAGTTAAGTTAAAGCAGCAGACCCACTGACCAGCTCCACTTTCTGGTGCTGTCCTACCTGCAGCTTGCAAGTGGAGCAGGCCTAACTAATCCATCAACCATGCATGGCTCTGTCATCCATTATTAATGGATAGCTGATGCCACTATCCCCCTGTCCCTCATTTTCTTCCTTTTCTTTCTTTTCACCAATTCCATCACCCCTTCACAACTACAGCTGGTGTTTTTTTCATTAATCTTTTATTCATTTTACGCTCATCTGTTTTCGAGGCTGCCTGCCTCTGCCCATGCGTTCATCCTATTTGTCCACAACGCTTGTATGTGTGTGCATGTGTGACACCCCATGTGCTTTAATGGAAAGTTTGTGTCTGGGACTATCAGCTATTTTGCTGTTTCAGGGCAAAAGGCAGCACTTGGGCTTAAGAAAAAACAGGGAGTTGACGAGAATTGTGATGACAGATCTGGAAGAGCTGCTAACCCTAACAAAAGCGTCTGAGAGACAACGAACATGAAGCAGTGAGTGTCATTGTATCTAAACACACTCTCACTCCTGTAACCTTTTACCTGGTTTCTGTCCCTTCCACTCTATTTCTCTCACTTTAACCAGCAAAGTATCTAACTCTGCTAATTTATGAGGACAGAGAAGTTTTGGGGTGAAAAAATGTTCACCTGTTTCCGATGTTGTCACATATATCTGTCTTATAGCCCAGCGAAATGCATCCTACAGTCTATCCTCCCTTTTCTCTACTTCCACATTGCCCCTTTATCAAAGCAAGCTAGCCTGTTAGTTCAAAAAGTATGTCAAACGCAAACTCATTTTTTACTTTTCTGTTATCTCAACCTTTTGCATTTCCCTGAGTGCGTTCTCTTGATTTGCAGCACCATTCTGATAGGACTGAAGTCAGTGGGTTAGATTAGGGGACTCGGCGGGGCAGGAGCTTTGGCCCCAGGTGAGAGGCAGCTAGGGTTTCTGAAAGCAGACTCCCCCTAGCCTTCCAGGAACAGGGGCCACCTGCATTAATAATTCATCACACCTCACCTCACCACTCACCGCAGCAGGACAGTACGGTTGTGTGTGGGCGAGTGTGTGGAAGAAAGATAACGCTTTTGTTTGCCCCAAACAAGTGGAGAAAGAGAAAGGGAGAAAGCTGGAGGAAAGAAAGAGGCTGGATGTGCTCTCTGCGTGTGGTCAGAGCACTAAATGTGTACATTATAGTACATCAGGAAGATTATGTATTTAACTCCGCCTTATCTCTCCATCCATTCAATTAATCATCTCCCCGAGTTTCCCATCATTTGGTTTGGGCCGCAGCTCCCAGTGCTAACCAGGAACAATGAGCAAGGACAGATTCTGTTACAGGACCT
Source organism: Periophthalmus modestus (assembly GCA_019594935.1). Lineage (NCBI taxonomy): Eukaryota > Metazoa > Chordata > Actinopteri > Gobiiformes > Gobiidae > Periophthalmus > Periophthalmus modestus. Next base: position 13,418,732 of record JAIEZT010000304.1, on the reverse strand, counting down.
AGTGCTGCGGTAACTCGAGCCTGGCAACAAGAATGTGCAGCCTACAGATGGGTGTCATGGCCAAGTATGCTGACAAGCACTTTAGTTTGGCTGAAGTTGCCCCAAATCCAGTCTTGTATCAGACCACTAAAGCAAACTACTGACCAACAGAAACTTCTGCAAGCCCTTCCGTTTTACAGGGATCACCAACTGCCACTCCAGCTGTACTTTTATTGTCGACAAAAAAATAACTTTGAAGCTGCTGTGTAGCAGGTGTAATCCATCAGCATGCGATTGTGCCACCATGCCTGCATGCCGATCAAATAACGCTCCCCTACAGCTCCATCAAAAGACAGTTGAGTAAATACATAATATAGTATCAACATAGAATTGCTCTGTCGTATATATGATACAAGCAGCTGTTTCCATGAGCCCAGGGGCACTGGCTCAGAATGTTAACAGAATTATCACCAACCACTAAGAGCAACTTGTGAGGCAATTAAGGTGTTTAAGACACCACATTATGATTGATTATGTGATGAAAGTCTGGGCAGCTTTCTGAAGTTTCTGCAACTGTGGGTATTCACTAGTGTAGTGTACTCATGTGAAACCCTGTTTACTGAATTTGTTGGGCTGTTTTTAATCTGTAATATAATCTATATTTGTTTTATCCAAGTTTTCAAGGTCTGCAACATAAGAACTTGCCATATTTCAGTTGAGATATTGAAAGTCGTTTGATTCTTATCTCAGCTGAGTTTGATGAAAGACCCTCCCCCTCAGTGCGTGATGTCACATGGATGCACTACACTACCCATAATTACAATGCCCGTGTTATCAGACTGTAATCAGCTGAGAGCAGGCAATTTCTTTGAGCATGTCCACTCTGGTATTGTGCTTCCTGTAAATGGTTAGCTCAGTTTTCTTTTGTGGTGCACGCTATAGTTCTTTATGCATAAGCCCTCCTGATAGTGGGTACCATAGTAACTGTAGTAACCCCTATACTTCATTATGTATGTGTGTAGGTCACTTGAATTATCTAAGGCCTGGTGTGACCACTCCACCCATTTAACCAAACACTCAAATTATTTCTTCAGTAATTTTCAATGTCACTGATGTCTTTTCTTTCCCTACCTTGTCTTATAGAGACAAATCGACCATTGGCAGCTATCAGAACCACTTGTGGATGGCTCTCCTCCAAGTCGAACAGTTCATCTTTGCCGGGTTTGGAGCAGCGTCCAGACCTCAGTGTACCCGTGGGCCCCATGGGAGATAGGTACTTCCCTTCACAGTCTTTAAAAGCCAGCTTCCCACACTTAAACTCCAATGTGTATGCTGTGCCTCTTCCACTTTCCCTCAAGAGCTTACCATCGTTGCTAAGAAATCGACCGTCGCAGGTTTTAAGGCAGTACTTTCCGTCCATGTAGACCAAGGTCAAGAGTGCTGCCACCCCCCAAGGAATGTTCATATCCACTGCAATCTCCCCATCTTCCATGGAAAGGTGGGCATAGCGTTTGCGGGCTACGGACAGCAAGTTCGCCTGCGGGTGCAAGGCTAAATGCACAGCCCATAGTTCTGTGTCACTGATAAATTGTGCGAAGCCGGACAGGTAGTCGTGAGAGCCCCCAAAGAAGCGCAGGTGTGGTTCGGATTGTAGTGCCCAGCGGCCGTCCGACTGGGCCACGATGAGGAAGCGGCAGTCTGAGTTGTGTCCATTGGCCTCGCAGCTCACTTTCCCATCCTTATCTGATGCCAGGTAGCGACCCAGGTGACTGCGCAAATATACCACCTGAGAGTCCTGGGAGTCCTGCTCCAGAGTCCACACCTGCTTCTTCTTCAGACTGGGCGCTGATGCATTTACCTATACAGAAAGAACTGTTTTCAGAAATCTTCTACTATTGACAAGAGATGGAATGAATTACTTAATTTTAATAGTGTCTAAGGATAGTAATAAGAGTTTTGGGAGCAATGATATCTAGATTTTATTCTGTCTTTACACAACAATTTGGCAGATTTGTACGTAGTGTTCCTGTCACATCTAGCCACATATTTTTTCATGTAGAAGATCATGAAGTGCCCTTGGAACATAACAACTGTATGTGCTGCTTGGGTGACATTTGGATAAATACTGTACAGATGTTTGTCACACAATTGTCTCAGAATTTAGGGCGTTTCTATTTGACACTCTGGGATTAAAATTAAGTGAATCAATTTATAAAATCATTAGATTGCAATCTTCTAGCAGTACTGATAACAAAATTTTATCAAAATTTGTTATTGTTACTGTGTGAAAAGACAGAAACTCTTAGACAAGAAGAGAGTGGGCTTAGTTAGGATCTCTTCCACTCTTCCAACCTGTTAAATTCTATATTTAGTGCAATGGGTCTTATTGTCATGTTTGTTTTTCTTATTGGTTGTGTGTTTCCTTTCATTGCCTCTGGATAATAAAAAAACAGAAAAAAAACAATTACTCTTAGCCAGTCAGTTAGATTAATTTTGTTTATTGCAAACCTTAAAGCCAAAGCTCTCAGCAGTAAGATAGCGACCCTCATGGTTTATCAGACCAAACTGCAACTTCAGTGGAAGGTTTCCATTTGCAGGCATCTTTACCTATAACAGGGAAAAGAAGATGGATACACCTCCTGTAAATTAAGTGAAAAAGAGTTTGTTTTTTTACAGAGCACTGGGCACCAAATGTAAATCATATTTCAAAAAGCCAAGGTAAGCAGGTGAGGTCATGGAGGATGTGGACATGCACAGATCTTACAGACAGGAAATCAATCCAATAAGGTACAATATATAAAGCACTTTGAATGACCGCAAATCCCCTCCCCCACCTATGGCTTCATTACACGTTTTTCCAGCCACACAGCCTCCTAATTTACTTACTGTGGTTTTGTGGGCTTCCTCTTTGCAGTTTTCTGTGGCTCTAATTCCAAGCTCCCAGATTTAAGAGGCTTCTTTCACCAGGCGTCCTCTTGTAATTCTCTTCTCTCTCTTTCTCTTACTACTTCTTCTTGCTCTGCTCGCTCCCCTTCCCCACCACCTCTCCTCTCCTTAATCAGGTTGGAGGCAGCAAAGACTCTAGTCGGCCTTGATCTCTCCTCAGTCCAGACTTTTGGGGCTTTCTTTTCCCTGTAGACTAATTTTGTGTGTTGACTGCTTATCTTCACTTCTCCAGTCTTACCTTTTATTCTGTCCCAACTCTCTCACTCGCTCTCCTGTCCACCTTCATTCCATTTCTTGCTTATTATTGAATGGTAAAAATCATTCCCACACGATATCTTATTATTCTTTTTCCAGAATCAAGCCTGGTGCCCCGTCAGATGACGATTTGATAAGTGAGCATCTGCATCTGCCCTGCAAATTGCTCACGTCAACATGAACCACCAAAGCAAACTCTAAAGGTGTGTAATCTTAAGCCTCTCCCTGTCGCTTTTTCCTCCCATCGCCTCCTGTCTTTTCTTGTCTTCTTTTTCTAACCCGTCATGTGTATAATCCAGCCTTTCTCCGTTCCTGCCTCTTTCTGCGGCACAGGTAACAATACAAGCCCTACAATGCACACACTTTACCACGGGAGGTAACCGGATCACTCCCTGCGCCTCTGGGCCAGTTCAGCTCCCCTTACCTGTTTATGCTGCGTCTTGGGTTACACATCTTCTCTGATTGCAAGCTCTCTCTGGGTCAGTCCTAATGGGAAATGTGTCTGCTAGCCCAGGGAGTCTGACTTTTATACACAGCGGAGATGGCAGGTGTCTGTAGAGGCAACAATAACAAAGTAATCAACATATGGGGGGATTGTGTATGTCTGTAATCAAGCCCCACCAATCAGCCTATTATAAGACTTCTTTGGAAGGTAAACAGACGTGTCTCTTCCCGAATCCATCTAATCCTCCCTACCCAATCATTCCAACCTGGCTATTCCACGATGTTACGACCCCCCACACTCCTCTCCTGGCCTTGTGACACGCATGCACGCGCATACACAAACATAGAGGGTTGTCGCTGGGTAGAAACATGCACAAGATCACTGACCCAAAGCAACACTTAAGTCAACGGCACACGCACACACAGCAGGTCAATAAAGGGTCCTGAGGTTCATCGTAAACGGCCAGCTAAAGATTTACTTGACTTGACCCAGACTTGAACTGCTGGACAAAACGCAATAAAAAATGCCAGACTCAAATGCAGATAGACCTTTCAGATAACAGATCTAATCCTTAAACTGATATTGCTCGGTTGTAATCAAATCAAACTTGCAATTTGAATTGTTGCACAAAATCACAAAAGGCTGCAAATGTTAAGCTAATATAACATCCTCAGCAGGTTGTATTCTCTTTAGACTTGCATGTAGGCCCGTAGTGAGTATATGAACTTAATGAAAGATTATTCAAAAAAGGTTGCAAAAAAGCTGATTAAAAATAAAAAGAACAGAAATTGTATTTGTGTTTTACAGTCCATTTACTTTCAGTGCAGTACTTGAACCTGACATTTACAGGCATGGTTTATAACATTTCTCATGGATGTCATAATATCATCTGAAGATCATCAAGTCACTCAAAATTCAAAAATATTTCTCGGCTACTGCTCAGATTTTGTTTTCTGTTCCTCTGCACCCACATTAAGTAAAATAATTAGAACTCACCTTAACATGCCAAAGATTGTGACACGCATGCATTGATCTTTTCATTTCACAATTAATCATTTCTTTTTCATGAATATTATGAGCAGAAAATATGAATTTGAAAACCACAAAGAACTTCATCGTAGCTGCCAGTAAGAATAGTTTGTTCTTGCCATTTGTGCCATCCTGGTAAGATAAATGTATAGCATTCAGTGCTATTCGAGCATGTAAAAGAGGCACACACATAGCCAAATAGCAGAGATGCAAGGACATGCACATTACTCTATAAACAAAAAATCATAACTGTTATGGTTACGATTGCTATTATTTTCATTACTATTATCACTATTACTATAGTTGTCATATGTATCCTATCCCACGCATCATTAGCTTGCTGTTTGCGGATCCCAGGGGCTGTGTCAGTGACTTCATATTCCTGTGCTGTCTCAACCCTGATGCCTGTCCGTAGCCTACCACTTGTTTTAGTCCCCCCTCCCTTATTCTGGGATGGCGACTATGCCAGGTTCACCGTGGCAACCGTGGGATGGTGCTTTAGAAGCCATTACAGCGCTCTCTGATGACACTCAAATAGCTATCATTACACCTCCTCCAAGGAGACACATGGAGGGAGGAGCGAAAGGGGGAATGAATAGGGAGGATGCAAGAGGAAAGGAAAGAAAAGGAAGCAAGGTAGCGAGGAAGGGACAGTGTGAGATAGTAAATGACACAAGCCTGGAAGTTTAAGACGTAGTGGCTGTTTGTGGGAAAGGATGGGAAAGAAAAGGAGTGAGTGAAGAAAAGAATGGCCAATTCAAAATGACCGCTTCTAAGTTAACAGCCTCTAGCGTTTTTCTACCCTATTAAGTTCTATTCTGCCATTACTGGGGACTGCGGGGTGCTCCCTCATACCCCACAGTGCCCCACTGCTCTGGGAGCCACCCCTCCCACACACACACACACACACACACACTCGCGCACACACACAGATTGGAGGTTGTTTTCTGGCCCATGCTATGTTTTTACCTCAGTTCTTACTTTTCTCTTCTCATCTAGTTGCTTCAATTTAAAGGTTGTGAACTGAATAAATGGTATGTGCCTTTTGGGGTTGTGGTTCATCCTTGTTTTTTTTTAGCACTACATTTACTTCTTAGACAGTGTTTATATATTTCTAGTCCAAATCTGTGATTGTCTACCTCTGGGTTGGGACCCAAACTTTAAGCCCCAAAAGCTTCACACAGAGTCCCCAGGGGTTCTGAAAGAGGTCTAAATGGTTACTGTTCTGTAACATATTATTAACCATAAACAATTATATGGATCCATATTGTTAATATACCTTGTCAGGTAGTTTTGCTGAAAGAAAAATATTTGGGTCCACTGATCTAGATGTCTAGACTGCTAATATAGTAAATATTCACTTATTCACCGTAAAAGAATTATCTATCCAATCGCTGCTATCTGCAGTTCTGAAAGCCTCCTCTTAGGGGCAGTACTAACCTTCTTGTATAACTCATTTATATGAACGCTGCCTATATATTTTTTGGAGGTTCAAAAAAAGCGAGAGAAGATTGATGCTTGGTGTGTCAGTGTTGGTGCCTGTGTGACTGCAGAGCGTAGGAGGGGAGGACTTTAGTGCTATTTAAAATGGCTGCTTTTAATGTCCCGTGCTTTGGAGAAACTGTATGACGCCAACAAACAAGGAAAGTCTTATCAGCCGTAAAGCTTGGGACTAAATTCCGAACGGCGGGCGGGGCATTGTGTTATAATAATTTTCATTTGAGCCTAGATGCCTCTGTGGCTTTCAGAGGAGACGGGTAGATGCCACTCGGACCCTACAGTTTTACTCCCTGGATGTGTGAATGTGGTTATAGCTCACTGCATGCATGCTCCTCTCATGTGCTTTTAATCCCATAGGTTTCCGTGCATGCTGATTTGATTATGATGAGGGCAATGCAGGGTTTAAAGGCTGCAGCAGGATCTGCGCTGGTCGCCTCGTGGGCTCCAACGTAGTTCAGTATATTACCATCTCTTTTTCTTTCAGTGTCTCTGAAACGACTCTTTGAAACAGTCCGGATTAACTGATGTATCGTGTTTCTAAAAACAAACCGCCTCTGAATCATTTATTAATTCACATTTGACTATTACAGTGCCGTGTGTGATTTATAGGCAGCGCAGCACCTTCCTGTGTGGTAGGAAAGAGTTAATAACAACGGACTAAACGTGATGAGTGAGCGTGAAAAACAACGAGCCAATCGGGATCAAGATTAACACCTTGCTCATACTTGATTGGCCCACAGCCCGCTCGTTGTCTTTGGGATCTCACATCCCACGTGGGGCCATGGAGCTTCATTTGAGCGTCCTTCGGCCAAGACCCGCCTGTTGAGAAGCTGCTGGTTTTATTGGCCCAGCTGCCGCGCGCGGCCCCTCCTCTCTTTCCTCCACTTGTTTTTCCGTCCGCGAGGAAAGGAAATATCCCTCTCGCGAGCTCCGTGGCTCGCGCGGCAGCCGCGTTGCCGCCGCTGCTTCGTTTAATGGAGGCGCATGAACACAGAGCTGACATTTCGCACCGTGCGAAGCTTTGAGCGACACAAAACGCAGAGATACGATAAGTACTTATTTAACCCGCATCTAAGACTGTGGACAAGCAGATTTGGTTTCATTGTTTCTGCACCAGGTTCCTCTACACCTACTGTCGATCTTTGTTTCCTCGTTTCTGTGTTCAGTACCGTTCATAAAGTCTCCCGCCGCTGCGCTCTCACACTGCACACAGCATGCCTCACCCACCCACACACCGTTAGCCCATGTTTCCACGCACGTTACACTTTCCCAAGGAAAAATAGCCATTCACCACCAGTTTACAGTAGCTTTGTGAAGGACCATGTAGGCTATATTTAAGGAGTGCTGAAATGAATAGTTTTGGACATGATTTACTGCTTTTTAGTCTAACATAAGCATTTACTCTTTTTCGCCCAGATTTCTTGTAACAAACAAACAACGTCATTTATTAGGTAGGCTGTTAGTTTAAGCCATGCCTTAAATATAAAAAAGAAAAAGAAAGAACAGCAGGGCCACAATGGTAGTAGCCTATTTTATACTAAAAGTATTTTTTAATGCAAAGCTTACGCCCTGAGCTCTTAAAGTTTACAGCCTCTTTTGGCACTGTTAAAATGTTATGGTTGCTTCAGTGAGCAAAAGAGTGCACTGGCTACTATCAGAATGTGAAGTGCATGTGTGAGGTACCTCCGTTATGCTCTGCACTGGCTCCAGCACTGACATAGTGTCCATCTTTCTGCTGTCCAAGCATTTTATCAGTGCTTCTTCACAAAAAGCAGCACTAAAATTGTCAAAGATATTAATCCTAAACATTAAATAATGTCTGGAAAGGGCAAATAATAAAAGCTGTATTTAAAATATTGAGAAAAAAAAAAGAAAATTAAGCCAAGCTTGCAGTTGTAAAATGTCTTTTCCTGATAATCCTGAATCCTCTTCTACTGCTAAAATTTAAATTGAATTCTTAAATTTAAACAAACAAGCAGATAAAATGCATTATTGAAAGCAAACCTGTGAATACATAAAAGACCTTAAATTATTTATTTTATTAAATAAAATACATTTGGTAAATTGTTATAAAATGTAGGCTAAATATATTATTTAAAAATATGTGTGTGTGTATGTATGTATGCGTGTGTGTGTGTGTATGTATATATGTGTATATATATATATATATATATATATATATATATATATATATATATACATACACACATATATATATATATGTATATATATATATATATATATATATATATATATATATATATATATATATATATACATATATATATACATATATAAAATATTCAACTATTCACTTTCAAATATTTATCACGGAATAACATTACCATTACTAATATTTGCCTACTTAAAATTCTGGAATACAATATCTCAGCACTTTTTATTACTCTATATTTACACCTCAAAATATTGAATGTTGATCAATAAAATACTGCTCCAGAGAACATACATACAACAAACATATTTTTACACTCAGACACACTTTCATTGGGTTTCCATACTTGTGTGGACATTACAATGACTTGTATTCACTATCTATAGACAACTGTAGCCTTAACCATAATTTCTTAAATTTATAACCATAACCTGAACCCTGACCCTTACTTTCTTTAACCCATATCTTCATTTAAAATGATGTTGTTAATCTAATGATAAGGCTTTACCTCATGAGGACCTGATTTTTGTCCCCGTAAGAGAGCTATGTCCAGATGAATGGAGTGTATACATATTTTAGTCCCCACAATGTGACAAATACCTGCTCACTTCTCTCTCACACACACATACACACACGCAAACACACAGCCACACACACGGGTAAGACTAAAGCAAAGCAGATCCAAATCTCTTTCGAGAGAAAAATGTAAGAGTGACCCAGATTTAACAATCATTTCAGAATACCCAAAAAATAAATGTTGATATTTTTCAGTTTGAATATTTTAGATGTATTGTACATTTCCAACACATCAGCTTAAAATGCATTTGCTTTGGATCAATAAGAATGAAATGGAAAAATCTGAAACTGATGGCAAAGGACACCAATATAATGCTTTCAATGAAAATAACATTTAAGATAAACATTAAAATCTTTTAGCTTTTGCATGTTTGTGTGTATTGTTTTAGATTATGTACTTCACTGAACAGGCACTGTTTGAGTATTTTTTTTGTTTTGCAAAGTAATGCCAATAATGTTTTGTGTGATTCTGCCTGAGAATGTCCCTAACCCCTCCTTCGCTGAATCGCAGTAATGCTGCTCAGAAAGAAGTCCCTGTTCATTCACTTCATCCCAGAATCCAGATCAGTCAGCTTTTTCTCGCCTCATCCCGTGCCGGCGTCGTGCTGCGGATTTAGCCTGCTTGTGATCCAGCAGCAGCGGGCAGGGCGGCCCTCGCTGTGCGCTGGCTGCAGGAGGGAGCGCGGCCGGCGGGGAAGGGGGATACCCCCCGTGTGTGCTCGCCAATTGTTGTCGTGGCGATGGTGGCTGCAGCGATGGTTGCCAGGGAGATGGCGGTTGCTTGTCTGACCCGTCCCCCTCGTGCTGTCACGGTGTTATTGATGCACGCCGCTGCTCGGCATTGTGGGAGTGAGGGAGGGAGGGCAGAGAGGACAACGGTTAATGAGTTCAGGAGGAAAAGGGACTCTCTCTGCTTCGCTCAGTTTCCCTGTCACCCCTTTCTCTGTCCCCTCCCCCTGAGCCCCCTCTCACACTGCCCCTCTCATTTCTCATGGGTGTCTGTCTTGTGCAACTATGCATTAACAATGTGGGTCTCTCATGATCTATCACAGCAAAACGTTTGCTTTACCGTACGCACAGCTAAACACTGGTACATCGACAATGTTCTCAAAAAAGAAGCCTGTTCTCACACCTTTAGTTGAATGGACATAACTGACTCATTGGCGAGCGCTCGCTCCCTCTCACTTCCACACACACAGATGCTGCCCCGCTGCTACGCCTGGAGCCAGGAGAGCTCGCAAGATTAATAATGACCCCTGACTCCCCACAGACAGACCCAAATATACACAGTTTGGAGAGAGAGACAGGGCCAAGGTAAAGAGAATGAGGAAATGAACAAGGTGAGTGACTAAAAATACACAGTTTAGACACAAAGACAGGGAAGGATTATACAGTTTAGGAATTAATGGACAGGAGTGGCAGCAGAATAGGAGGCTGAACATGCATTAACACGACAGAGAACCTAATGTAAGCTCTTAAAATAGTGCTATTTATATTTGTAACTCCAGTACTTTGGTAAAATAATGACCAAAAGAGAGAGTGCTTGTAGTTTTGAATTCTTTTTGTATGTTCTGTTTATAACAGGCAATTTTTTTGAGTTAAGTTTCTTTAACTATTTGTTCTACAACTCAGTTCAGCACTGTAGACATCTCATTAGGTTACATTGGCTCTTCAAGGTTAACAATTCTTGCATTATCTCACAAAATGTTGAAATCTTTTAGCTTTGGGGACAAAGAGATTTCCCCTAATGGTCAAAACCATTCCTTTCTAAAGTTAACGTTGACATCGACAATGGTATGCATTTTTAGAAATTCTGAAAATGGTCTTCTTCATATTTTGACTAAACAGCGTGACAAGGAAAATGGTGTTCAGCTATAGAATAAAAGTTACTGTTGCGCACCAATAAAAAAATAAATGTAAAGTAAGAATGTAATATGTCACACCAATCAATTATTCACTCATCAAAATTCCAGTTGGTTTATGGCCTGTAACAACATTTACAGTGTATGCCTTGTTATGCGTATATCACACAAACCAGCGGAAAGCATAACTACACACCACTAGCACAATGGAGCTGGTTTGGATTAATGTGTTTGGCTCAACCATTTCATTTATTACTGTCGGCAGGCTTTTGTGATGAGGGCATTTTTCAGGTTGCTAACCATTATTCCCTCTTGGCCTGGGGCTCCTCAGAGGACCATGCATGCGTGTTTGTGTGTGCAAGCATGCATCGATGTGCGACGTACCCATTCTTATGGTTATGGTCATATGCTCCAACCAAGTTTGTTTTGTACTTCGGGGGGCTTGTGAGCTCATTTCGGATTCTACGTTCAACTCCTTGCACATTTGTCAAGAGTAGCCTTCCTGGTTTGCTGTAAAAGGGGGGTTTAGATATCTAAAAAATAATGCCGAGTTTGCTGTTTAGTACGTCTCTGTCACAAGGAAAGGATAAAAAAAACAAAGTCCTATCAGCATGCCACTCTTCAGAACTGATTCTCCTTTGTATTAAAATGTGTTTACACAGTGCCTCGATCATCTACAAATTACATGCACACAGATATAAATACAAACCAGATGTTTTTACTCCTGCTCTCAATAATGGCTGGTGCTCGTTCCATTTTCTCTGAATTGACTCCATGGCCCCAAGACCAAATTAATTCACCATTCTATCTGTGGTTTTGTTTGTGTGTTAAGAAAACTCTGAATCAAGATCTGTATTAATCTTAATTTAAGGCAGGTATACTGATTTGAGCAGAATGGACAAGGGCGATAATTTTCAATTTTTTACGTTTTTTCACTTGTCGTCTTTCACAAATCTTTATTATTTTTTATATATTGTTCAATATACCAGTTAATTTAAAACTGCATAGTTACTTTAAAGGGCAATTTTTACAAAGGGCAATTTTCTTACAAATTATTCTCTAATGATGAATAAAACAAAAAATATATAATTTGTGTTTCTTAGATTCCCTAACTTTACTTTTACTGTGTGCACGAGTACCCATGTTCCAGACCAATAGCAGTTGAGTTGAAGGATTTGTTGATGTTTTGGCGATTTTTATGGAATAAGTCAAAATTCCAAAACACATTTCTCCCAAATAACACCAAATTCTTTCATGCTGCAATTTAATGGATGCAGGGGGCAGGATTTTAAGTGATTTCAAGCCAAAGCGCATGTATTGTGATAAGCAAACCTTTACTGTTAATAAAATTCAATCAAAACATTTTGAAAATACAGAGTCAGAAATAACGGTGGGTTTTAATCAACCTCTCAACCCTTCTTTGACCCCATACCAACAGATTCTGCAAGTATCAAAAAGCTGGTATTCAGAACTGCCATTTAGAAAGGGAGTGTTGACGAGACAGGCGCACAAAGACGGTTTACGTGATGACTGTACAAGACGTGCCCTGAACTGTGGACGCAAGTAAGAGGATATAATGAGCTATCTTCATCTTTGCTTGGAGGTGTCACGACAGTCCACTGGGTCCAACCGATCTTTTGTACATATTTAGCAGTGGAAAAATATGAGGCCATTTTGGTGGGCCACGTTCTTATTTCAAAGCATTCATGTGGCATACTAAAGAAGTTACTACTGCACTGTTGATGGTGTAAGAGAAAACCTTTGGCATTTGGACATTTTAAAACTTTATTACATATAGGCAAGGCAAACCCCAAAACTGACAATTAACATAGGTTTTCATGTCATCCATTACATCTCTCCATCAAACCATGGAATTAGGAGAAGTCTAATTATTTTTAGTTTATCTTATTCTATATCTAAATTGAGTTCTGAGGCCTTTGTGATTATCAGGACTTAGTGTTTTTGTTCTAATTATCATATTCTGAACAATTTCCTACAATTAATTCAAAATGTAGTGGAATTAGTTAATTTAGTTGAAGTCCATGGAGACATGGATGTGTATGAACACCCAAGAGGAAGTAGTATATTTGTCACTTTCAAAGAAAAGTCTAAATCCAAATGTCCATGCATACCATTTCAAATATTTGCCTTTAGCTGGTAAACCAAATTTAACGTTTTTGCCGATATGCTAAAAGTGCCCATTTCACCGCTGTTGTCTGTTACAGGTATGATCTACTCATAGTCTGAGGAATGCATTATTTAGCCCTTGGATGAACTATCCCTTGTAGCAGTCCAAACATATTCCTCACTTTACTAATGCATTCCTAACATGCTAATTATTCACCACAATGAGTTAATAAGTGCATTTCACAACTTTCCAAGGCCAGAGCGGAGTTCATGCCACTGCTAACAACAACTAGCATGCTAACCACAGACCAGTGTTACTTTTTGGTTCGCGGATGAGAAAAATGCTTTACAGTTGATGCCGACATCACACAGTAGCTTCACATATTTTCATGCCGTACCTGCTCATGCCATCCTCCGTGTTGGCGCTCTAGCTAACAACATAAGCACACCAACATGTTCAACAACATATTGCTGCATGTAAACATAAAGCCCCTCCCTGCTTGCTGCTTTTATCTGAGCTCTTATCGGTTGCCCTGTTAATCTGCTCATCCATCGCTCTGCCTCTGTCTGCGCTCCGCTTTCTCATCCCCAGGCATCTCTCTTCCACTCTTCTCCCTCTTCATTGTCATTTTTCCTCTGCTCCCCTTTTCAACACCTTCACTAGCTTTATTTATTTCTGCCCGCGACTCCATCTGTCTGGCGGTCTGCGTTGGGCCATTCATCCAGCGTCACTTGTGCAGCTGATGTGCTGCGATGGCGGAAGTAAATAAACAAAGCCCGGCCAAGAATCCTAAAAGATCTTGTCTTTGCATGAACCATGGTAATTCATCACAAACGTATCTTTCAGCATAAGGCGGAAGATTGATGGGTAATTGTAATAAGGAGTCAGGTGATTGGAGAAAGGGAGGGCCTGTGTGGAAGAATTATTAAATGTTGCAGCTGGTTTGACATGAGCTGAGGTTGTGATTCAGTCTTTGACGTTTGCGTTATTGACAGATCTTGCTTGACCTTGGATCAGAAAAATGTGATAGTGGGATATTTGAGTTTGGTAAACTATAGTGGCATCTTAAAGCATTGGTATTCGATTCATGCTTATTTATTCAGAATTGTGTATTTCTGTGGTAAACAGCATGAAGTCATGTAGCTCTGTCTCCACAAACTCAACTGCTGCTAGAAGAGTGTTCATGGACTGGTGTTAATCAGTTCAAATCAGGCTAAAAACAATAGCTTCAAGTGTGCCTTGTGGTGAAGGGGCAATGTCAAGTTCTTTATTTTTATGTTGTCAACAGTACAAGAATTTGCGATAGCACCTGTAGTTTGCTTTGTGAGGTATTGTGTTATTCAGTTCATTGTGTTTTATTAACTACACCTCAAATTAACTGTGTTTAGTGCTTTTTTTTCACCTGTTGATTCTGCTGAAATCCATGATACTGGCCAGTCCTCTGTGTGATTCTTATTGGTGCTGTGGCCACTATAAAAAACAGTCCTATTGACATTCATTGTAAAGCACAATGTTTTATGTGGCATCATGTACCTACCTGTTTTTTCTGACTGGTTACTCATTGTTAAATCCTCTGCCCTCAAAATGTTCTATAAAGGTGCCAAATGAACAATGTGATACTATGTATTTCCAAGACATTGGAAATGTTAGTATGGCTGCCTTCTCTACCATTGTCTTAAAATGTACCTAGAACTAAATGGCATTGAAGGAACACAGTGGGATACCCTTTGTTTGAACTTACCACTGGGGATACTACTTTTGGGCTTTCTGCTACTACTATTGAATGGTTGTACATAAAATGGACAAAAGCATCTTATTTAATGTTTGTTTGTTTTTTTTTAATTTCTGAAATTACTAACAACTTACAGTTCTAAAGAACCAGATATAAAGGCTTTTAATTTTTATTTCATAAAAGATGAAAAACTTCCAAATATTTATTTAAAAAAATGTCTAAAAAAGACAATAACTAAGGCACACATACAGATGAAAGTATAACACTTCAGTTCTTAATATAGCATAATCAGACAAATTCTTAAAAGCTGCAGTGTTGTCATGAGGAAAACACTACAGCACAGTGATCAAGAAGACACTCGGGCCCTTTTTATTTGGGCTGTAAATATTTTTGCACACTGTTAATGCAGGCTTTATCTACATCTCTGATCATGCACACTGTTTTATTTGTATTGTACTAACCTATCGCTGAAGAGTTAAAAAAAAAAAAAAAAAAAAGAAGATATTTGTAAATGTGTGAAATTCAAACCCCTCCACCCCCTGCAGTCCCGCCCCTGTTCTCCCCCTCCACATTACCAATTAGCTCTGAGGCCATAATGGATGTTGTTTGCCGTGTTTCCCTGTCAGCGGATTGAATTAGCGCCTCAGCTTCTGTGTGTTGCTGTGCCGTATGTGTGTATGTGCGTGAGTGATCATCTTATCGGCTGTTAGTACAGTAATGAAACACAGTTATAAATGGCTGCAATCCTGTTAACAAAACAGCACCTGAGTGCTGCCCGCCAGATAAATCAGAACTGGGCCGCGGCCACGCCGACCCACCGGCTGTTGCTAAGGCGTGCACCACCAGGAGACAATCACTGCATTTGTTCAGGCTCTGATAAAGGGTCTGTCTGCTCGCTGGGATCACCACTGTGTTTGTTATGGGCATTCTCATTACATTTAAAGGAGGAAATCATTTATGTATTTAGTCATAAAAGACTTGCATTTAAATGTACATCACAGTTATTTACTGTTGATTAGTCACTCTTGTAGCGACAGCATAGAATAACGGCAACATTTTTCACAGAAAATAAAGGAGTTGGACCAGCAGTGGCAGAATACATTCAGTTCCCTTCTCTAATATTAGTATTTTATCAAAAGACTACATTATGTGCTTCTCAGAGGTTATGGCAATAACCTCTGAGAAGCAGGAGATACATTTGTAATTGGCATTTGGCAGGATATCTTCCCTTTAGGTAGATAGCCTGGCCAGCCAAGACACATAATTTCTAATCTATACAAATGTTTGCATGAGTGTGATTGACAGGCAGATTAACCAGTAAGAGAAATGCCTGGTCCGTTCATGTCAAAACAAACATGATGACTTACCTGTAAGTGATAGACGACCTATGACCTTGTTTGTTTCCCATGTATCGGAGATATAAACAACCCTGACTGCATGGCTCTGTTTGAGTTAGGGTCGAAACATGGGGAAAGGTATGGTGATCAGACTGGGATCCACTGAAGAAAACTCCAAACTGGCTAAATCAGGCTAGCAGGTAGAGGTACAGTAGGCCTACTGCTCAGATTTGGGTGATTGTCATGTGTGTGTGTGTTGTGATGCTACATACATCTGCTCATGTTATTTCCCTCTCTTAACCAAGCACACAAACTGTACCACATAAGAATAACTGCTCATGCTTTGTATTAGGGATGGCACGAGATGATTTTTTTTTTGCCAGCAGTGATATCTGGTGCTGTTGACTAGCAATATCTGGTGCTGTTGTGGTCAATAACAGATAGCAATATTAACTTTTTGCTAAATATTGGTGCCAAATATTGGCTAAATGTTTAATATGAGACCGATATGTGAGGAAATCCTTCGATATTGCCAATAATCAATAAACCATCCCTACTTTTTATGCAATGACAATAAAGGCTTTGTATTCTATAAACAGTTATAGTATGTGTGAGTAAGTCTGTTAAGCTCAGTTGTATAATTTGTATAGTTTTTGGACCTTCATTAACATTTGATTGTGCTTAAATGGATAAATACTTGTGTATATCGCCGGTTTGCCAAAGCACATTTTTTACTGACAGTAAGAGAAAATGACTTGTATGAGAAGAGCAGTTCTTTGTGTGAACCATCAGTAGTACTCTTGGCTCATGTGCCGCTCTGCTCCTGGTGTTTCTTCATGGCTGACACAGCCTGTCACTCTCCCCCTCTCTCTCTCCCTATATCTCCCTCTCTCTCCCCTCTCTCTTCTGCCTTTGTGCTGGGGGACTATTAAGACAGTGTCTAATGCCGCGACATCCTCCACTGCTCACACACTTAATTGTGTTAATGTTTGAGTTCACATAATCTTTCAGCGCTGTCATTCTCCTCGATTATTCGGCCTGTTTTCAATTACTGAACGCCCCGGCACTGTAGGCCCAGAATGCATGATATACCTGTCCCTACGAGTGCTGGGGCTAGCGTGTGTGAGCCAAATGGAGAAAAAAGCTTAACTAAGATTGTGGATGACAAAGTGAATTATCTTAGTGTTGCCTTTTTATCAAGTGTGTTGTTTGTCTGTGCTATGTAGACAGGCGACTATGGCTTTCAGCTACGAGACAGTTGAAAAATTGAACCACGTCTTTTCAAGCTCATTTTTGAAGCGTGTGTGCAATAGTTTCGGCTCCAGTCACTGATCACGGCCCATCGTCAGCTATTGTGAATGCGCAAGTGAGCTGTTAGCGTTTACACACACGCAGACCAGGCAGTGGAGCATGAGTCAACTTTAAGGGAGAAAGAAAAATAAAAAGCACATAGCGCAGTCATTACATAGTGAGCAGAGCGCACTCAAGCACGTCGCGGCACAGTGTGAGTGAGTGTGAGACACAGAAAGAGCAAATGTGTTTTTATCTGCCTTTATCTGACTGCTGTTCTCGTGTCAATCACTTCGCCTGCCACTGCCTCCCCGGGACACTGAAGGAATTTCCTCATCAGGTGTTATGTAGCGTCACTCCAGTCACATCAACTGTTCGGTTGTGGTTTTTGTTTTTGTCTATGTAGTAGACTTTACAGATTGTAATATGGCATCTTCAGAGTTGACTATTCTTCCCTACTAGTGTTGTCACAGTACTAAAATTTCAAACTTGATTTCGAGATGAAGGATTAGATTCAGTACTGAATGCTGATTTCAATGCTACATTGATTATTAAAAACACTATTATTTAGACAATAGAACGCCATTTTCAATGTTAAATTGAAGTGTTTTCTTTTATTTTACTACGCTCAGTTGTACAGGTATGTTCCATAGTGGTCCATGGCCATATACTCGTCTATGTGGTGTATACTTGTTCTGATACAGCTCAAGATTATCCTAAAGCTATTTAGGAAAGGCTAATTTCTGTCTATTTCTGTCTTGTGAATGTGACGTTTTTGGTATTGAGTTTCAGTAACAGGTTTAGTATCGGTTAGTATCTAATTTTTGATACTTTTGACAAACCTATTCCTTACAGTTGTGAATGGCAAGTAACTAATTACTAGATTTTTTGGGGGGTAATTGTACTGGTAGAGTTTTGATTGCGTACTTGTATTTGAGTAAAATTCCTTTGGACTTTGGCCAATGAGCCTGTCCGCCTGAATGCGTTGACTGGACATATGCGCTGGAGATGAAAATGTTGGTACAAAAAAAATAAACTAAAATGACTGGAAATGGCTGGGTGACTATGGGATGAGATTCTCCATAGCATATAAACCGTCTGCTCGCAATGCTATTTCACAGCCTTGAGGTATAGAAAAAAATTATGTTCGCCATATTGTTTCTTTAAATGGCCAAGTTTTCTTTCTGTAACTATAGTTTATGATTTCAGTTTTTGTATATCTATTATATTATCTTTCATTTTATCCTTAGTGGCTTATATTTAATGATGCTTTTGTTGTTTACATCTCACAAAAAACCTTCATGGCTTTCATGTTTTATCTGTTACACTCCACTGCACCTGTTGGACAGCTTTTGCATAAAGCTTGGATTACATTTACATTATATTTTACTGTCTGCATGACTGACCAGGAAAATGTATCTTTGTAGTCATATATGTAATTAATGAACAAACGGACAACGGACAAAGAGGTAGGTTAAGAACTTGGCCAGTTACTGTTTGTTGACACATAACCAAACTGTATGTTAGTGTGTGTGCGCGCATAGCATTTTGTAAACCGGTTTGAATAATTAAACTTGAGTCGTTTGGCCGCTAAAAAGTGTTAAAAAAGAAAAGTGGAAAAAATGATAATCCTCCACAAATGCTGTTAGTGATTTGAATAAATTTTATATATCAGCATTACGAACAGTAGGCCACAATTCAATACAATACATTCCAATTTTAAACTGAATGCAAATGAGCTTCCTTCCCTAGCTTAGTCCTGGAATTCAATTTTCCGGACGAGGATTTAAAAGTGTGGAGCTTTCCCTGTGCTGTTACCTTTCTGTCCGCGGCCTTTGACAAACAGGGTAAATAGTGTGTGGGGAGCGACCCTTTGTAAACAGGCTGTGGGTCTGGGCCATGTTAGAAGATGGACAGGCCGGCAGAACGACTGCGGCTGTTTGTCATCAGGTGTGTGTGAAGATATCTCCAAACAGTTGGGCCCTGGAGATAGCAACATGCCAGAGAGAGACAGACAGAGATGAGTGTATTTCCCCGTGACCACGTAAGCCGCCTAATCAAGATATGACGCTCCCTCTTCTTGTGTGTGTATGTGTGGAGATAAAAGCCAGTGAATCAGAGACCCCCACCCCCTATAGCAGGTGAGGCTAGGTGTATCCCTGTCTGTGCCTGTCGCCACCCCATTTCTTCTGCATATTAAGTGACCATACTCATTATTTGTAGTTTCCATTGCCTGCAGAATATTGTACTGTAGGTGCTCATATCTCCATTATAGATTATCAAAGTAAGATTTCTTATCGTGTGCTTTACATGCGCCTGGCTAGCCACCTAACTTTCCCCCTTTTGAATGAATAAAGCACAAAATTGTAAATCGACTTTGAGCATTTGGGAAAGTGCTATATAAGAGTAATGCATTATTGTATTCTTCTGAAAAAGCCATCTGGTACTGGTTTGTTTGAATATAATTTTCAAGGCAAGACTGTGGGTTTAAAGACATGTGCAGGTCTACCAATCAGAAATGAGCTCACAAGGAAATGATCCAATGTGGTTTCCATTTTGATTTAGAAATGATGTCCCGGGTTAGCTGTGATTGGTCCGATGAGAATGTACCAGAGGAAATCATACCTTTATAGTGCAATACCTCTATATAGCATACCGTGTTTTGGCAACCGTGCTGCTTATTTATCCTGGCTTGGGACTATCACAAGCCATCACAAGCTGGACAAATAAAGTTAACCTAGTGATATTTTTTCTATTCTTTTACTATGTTTTGACAAGTGGGCCTTTCAAATCAGCAACCCCAGTTTTCAGGGACTGGAAGGGAACAGGTAGGGAACAACAATTTTCACACTCTGAGACCATAAGCTGCAATGCTTTACTGTAAGCGCACAGACTCTCTTAATCATCTCCCAATAGTCATTGTAGGTCTACTGCTTGTGCCAATCCCAAGCCTGGATAAAAAAAACAAATAAATAAAAAACATCTGACAAAAAAATAAATGTACGTCTTATCTGGGCTACTACAGAAGCTAAAAGACAGGTGAGACATTTGCCATCTTTGTCAGATTGAAATTCAAATGACTAAACCCTGATCGGAATATGGCATTTACAGTTTTAATCAGACGGATCTGCTTCCTCTTTACCTGTATCCTCATCCACGGTCCCATCTCCTCCACAGAGCGTGAAGGCCGGGCCTCAGAGCAGTAATGAGCACTGCACTGTTATGTCTATCCACGGGGGCGAGGGACAAACGCCGGCGCTGTGATGTTGCATTAATTGCGTGCCGAGTCTTTGGTTCCCACTTCGCAGCGTTAATGAAGACGCGTCACACCGCTCTCCAACGCACGCCGCTTTGGAGTGCCACCGCCGCTAGCCCCCACGCCGCTCCTGAAACACCGTCATTTGGCTTTTAAATGAAATAAATGAGTTATCTAGGAGATCCCGAAGATTACGATTATCATTATTTTTTCCTCCTTAGTGACAAATGCCATGCTGTGATTGGTTAATGACTTTCTTGTGAGTGGCAGCTGTCCTATGGGGTCGTCCGGAGCGAGCAAAATGGAGAGGGAGTGGAAGGCGCCAATCTGTACGACTTAATGAGGTGCAATTATATCTGTGAAAGTGTGTTGACGTGACCTCTTGGAAACCTCACACACACACACACACACACACACACACACACACACACACACACACACACACACACACACTGAGACACGCGCATAAATATAAAAATGATGTGATTATTTTGGTACCTGGGATGCTGATTAATTGCAACAGATTGCCCTTCTCTTTCAAATGAGTTCAAAATACTTTTCTGTTTGCATATGAAGATTATGATGGGCACAATTTATTTAGCGAACAATGTTGACAGCTTTGATTTGCTTTTATGTTTCTGATTGCAGCCATTACCTTGTACCCGCAAGAGTTTTGTATTTGTGCGCCGTTGGTTGGTCTGCTGTTAAATGGCAAGACTCGAAAAAACAAACTACAACTGGCAGCTAAATGATGTATTATAATATGGCAACATGGAGTCTCCAGAACAATATGCCATGATCAAATAATAACAAATCAAAAATGTTTGAAATACGTGAACATGTTTGAATGATGCTCTCAATACCTAAGCATGCCGTAATGCAGCAATCTTGGGGAAATTAAACCCATTCATTCTGCACATATAGAGTGGGCCTGGAATTCCATCTTTTCACAGTCGTATAAACTTGTATTGAGCCAATTGTAACCATTCAGCTGAAATGGGGTTGGCGTATCCCAGAAAATGTGCTCCTTAATTAACAAATCGTTTACTGTTAAGAGTCTCGCACATAATGGATTTGATTTTTTTTCAAATGTATTATTTTTGGGGGGATTTTCGAAAACTGGATACTAATCAATACTAAAGCTAGTATCGAAACTAGATCCTCATTTGAGCAAGTATCAATATTGAAAACAAACACATTCACAGGACATAAATGAACTGTTCCTGAATAGTTTTACAATGATCTTGAGCTGTTTCAGGACAAGTATAAGACCAAATAGACTGGTATACGCCCATGGACCGCTATGGAACCTACATGGAGAACTGAGACACAGATATAAGGCCAAATGGTAATAATGTTGAAAATGACATTCAATTGTCTAAAGGGTGTTTTTTTTATCACCATGGTATCGGAATCTGCATTGAGTAACGAATCTATTGCTTGGTTTCGAAAGAGTTTGAAATTTCAGTACTGTGACAACACTAGCTTGGATTGGCCATTGTCTGTATTGAGTCCTATCTTCTATTCAAAATCACTGGCACACAATAAATCCATGTGGATCTTTACATACGCCATTAAGAAAAACAACAACATTGTAACAAACGTGGTTCCATCTTTCCTTGACCCTTGTGCATCCCAAAATTCCAATCTGCAGCTGAATGAAACTTACAGTGGGAATGATCGAGCCCGTATCTCTCCTGCTTAGTTCATCGAAAGCCTTCCACTCTGCTTTTTGTCTCTGTCTCTCTTTCTCGCCATGTCCTGCTTTCATTGTCTTCAATGTCTTTTTAGATAATCTCATTTAGACTTCCCTCTTGATTGTGCTCTCTTTCTCTCTCCATCCCTCCCTCTCGCTCGCTCTCTCTCAGCGGATCTCCGTCCCTCTCCTAAATGCACGGCGTATTGATGTTTTCCCTCTCCTCCGTGGCCCCTGTGATGCGCTCCCTCTCCTTTTAGCTCTCCTCTTTGTCTCCCACCTTTCATTTCTCAAAGGCCCTCTGTAGTGTGCACTCCCCAGGTATACCGCCTCCTCTCATGTACAAGCACATATAGGTATACTGGGGCCTTTTCTATTGACAATGCTGATATTCTCCAAGAACTGTTGATGGCAACCGCAGCATGTCAATACCTACCACTCTTAGCATTTCTGTAAAGTAGCAGAACAGAAAAAATACCGTAAATAAATGCAGAAAAACAGCCCTCCCATGTCTAAATGTATGAATAGAGTAAGTATAGTAGATGGCTCAGTTATTTCTAAATGACCTTTACCAATGTAGCTTTTGTCAGTTCAGAATCATGTAGCGTATACTAACGAAAAAACATGCTAATGACAAGCTAGAGGGCACTGATGATTTATTTAATTTGTGTTTCTGGGTTGGGAGTCATTTAGCTTTTCATTCTTTTTTACTACATCCTTTACTGATTTATAGCTTCACAAGTAGATAATTTGAACTAATACGTCTATGGTAGCTTGTTAGTTTTCTTTTTTGTGGCATTTAAATCCTCAACTTGCATTAGTGTTTTCCAAAATGTGTTTATTATTACTTACCAAGATGGGTCAAATGCAGAAGATAAGTTATCATATGGAGATGTATTTTTACTTGAAGATGCTGTAGCCTACCTGTTTTTACAGTCTTGAAAACATGAGAAACTGTTCTCAGTGTTCCTCAGTTTGTTAACTCACTCAGATTATTCACTGTGATGAGTTTATAAGCATGGTTCGTAGAACAGCACACCAGGGTTACTTCCTGGTTTGCGAACAATCAAAACGTTTTAGATGCAGACAGCACACAGAGATCTCATTTTGACCCTAAGAGCTACTTTTACAATATATCTCTACTGGGGCAAAACAAATATTACTTTGTAAGGCTACATGAAAAGTACGATGTGACTTGTAATTATTGTGTTGTAAAGATGCTAGGCCTATTGGACATGGAGGAAATTGTCCTAATAGCTAGATTCAAGCTCGGGTCAATGTGCTTTCATTGGCATGCGCCTAACCAGATGAGCCACCCAAATTACTTTCCTTCAGTTACATATTAGGTTACATTGGTCTAAAAGTTTTAATACGATTTTTTATGGGTATTGTTACATTATATTTTCCAAAAGCCTATTGTGTCACTCCTAAATTGAACTGCAGGAACATGCCCATTCTCATGTCAAGCTGCATTTTACATTTACAAGCAGATCTCCCAACCAGCCAAGTCCAGCTGAGCCCTGCCCGCACTATACACTCATGTACCCTGCAGTTCCACGGCCTTTTGACACAGCCTGTATCTAAGCAGAGAGGATATTTAGGGAGCTATATAAAGAGTAATGACTGATCGGAGGAGGATAAGACACTGGTGGTAAAATGAGAAGGATCGTGTAGAACAGAAGCCGTAAAGAGAGCGGAGGGTTGGTTTCGACACGTTTAAGAGCTTTGGCACAGGACGGGGCAGCAGCGGCTGAGGTTTCCGGAGAATCGATGACACCGTATGCCAGCGCGTGTGTGATAGGGGGACGAAGGCGCAATGGATCCTGGGTGTTTTCCTGGCATTTGATGGACAGCTTAACGCTAGGCTTGTAAAAACAACCCAGCCAAATGTTCTACGTGCCAGAGGACAGAGGGAGGTCACAATCACCAGTTCAAATCCGAAAAGATAGACTGTAGGTATAGTGAGATTTTGACTCAGTTGTGTAAAAGAAACATTACAACTCATTACATTTTATCTTGCTATAGGCTACAAATAACAAAATTAGACATTATCAAGTTTTAGTAAAAACAAACTGCAGTGTGGTATTGTACACATTTTATTACACATTTAGTCATTATGTAGTCATTTTCATGTAGTATTTATATATTATTATTATATAGTATTTTATATATTTTTGGTCATTGTGGCCTGTTGTTTTGACTTTTGCACCATCAATATTTTTGGAGAAAGGCCTTCTTTTTCTGAGTACTTTTACTTTTAAATAGTATCTTATTAACACACAATAGATCTTTTCACTTAATTCATATAAATGATTCCCCTTATCATTTCCTAACTTAATATGATTTTCATGTTGTTCCATTGAAGATTCTGCCATAGCTGTAGGTACGAGCCTGACCCCATGACCTCACTATAACTGGAATTCACGAGTAAGAATGAAATTAAGTGCAAAAGTTCACCAAGACCTATGAGACAATAAGACGGCAATAAGATGTTGTATGGAAAAGTTGATTGTCGATGATGAAATCCCTGATGACATCGAGTACTATGCTCCACTTGTCGACAAATACACTTAAATGCCTTTGTTTTCCCATGGGAGGGTTCGTCCACCTCTGTTGCGTGAAGCAGTCATCTCTCAAATATTCACTCACTCGCGTCTTTAACCTTGTCGCGTTGGTTTCATCATCTTCAAGTCCAGACCAGCCAGTGCACAAGGACATAGAAACAGACTTGTATGTGAGGCAATAAGGCCAGTGTTGCAACAGTTCTGTCTAAATGGTTCCTCTGTATTAACAGTTAATAGTTAAAGTGCATATGACAGATTTTCATGTTTTTCTAATTATGACTTGGTTTGGTTGGATAGTACCTATGGTAATTATGCATCAAAGTTTCACATCAGTTAAGTGGTGGTTTGTTGAAAAAATCTTAAAGGAAAAAATGGAAAAATATAGGAAGTAAGTCTTAATCGGGATACCTCTACCCAAGTCATCAACGTGGAAAATTCCATCTAAAATGGACAATTTACACACAAACAGATTTTACTGCCAGTTTAAACCTTCCTTCCAATATTTAAGTGTTGTCATTTATTTTTATTAGTCAAATCACAGCAATGCAATTTAGAAAAGATTTGGCCATTGTTATAATATTGTTTGCTTCATAACAGTTATGGAATTACCTCTACATATGTCATCTGCTACCCATGTTCAACCAGGAAGTAAAATGATAAATTTCCTATTTCCTAAAATATCAAATTTTTGCTTTACAAATGCATTTTAGACTTTTACTTTTGTTTTAAGGACTTTTATGTAAAGACTATTTTCACACATGAGATACCCTACCATGTTGTTATTATATAATATATTGATTTATAATTTTTATCTCTAGGAATTCTGACTTACTGATGATTCATGAATCCTAACTTTTTATACAATGTAAAATTATATGTGTACGAAGCGACACCATTAATATATGATGTATGCAATATGCCAAATATGCACTTGTATATAAACATATACTTTGAAACAAACCAGTTTCCAAAAACGTTGACCGTCTCGATGAAATTATAGAGCCTAGGTCAAAAGAACTTCCTGACTCCCAATCCATCAAACAAGTAATAATTACAATGCCATTTTTTCTATCTTTGAATTGCAAGATAAATGCTGTGTTCAGATGATACGAGTGCATATGCTTTGGCCAATGTGCATACACTCTAGTGGCTCATCAGCACTTGTGTTTTTCTTGCAAGATAAATGCTGTGTTCAGATGATACGAGTGCATATGCTTTTGGCCAATTGTGCATACACTCTAGTGGCTCACCAGCACTTGTGTTTTTCTAATTAGCCTGGTCTGGAGACTCCGGTGCTGACACTGGTTACCTGTCTTAAGCTACAAACCTGGCAATTAACTCTGCCCTGATGAGGATGAAGTTGTCTGATGAGATTTTTTTTTTCCTCAATATATTTGAGATTACTCTTATGAGTCAAAGATGTGGCTCATGTAGTTGCTTAAAAATGCCATTGCATGTTGTCATGGAGTTCCAGTGTCCTTAATGTAGAACTAATTAAATTTCAGTTGGTATATAGCAGTAGGGTCTGGAATGTGGCGAATTATGAGTTTGACGTGATTGATTCATTGGAGTAACGATGATACATGTTTTGTTATAAATAGCTTCATGTTTGGATTTTACCGATAATGCATTTGTAAAATATAAGCAGGGAAAGGCAGGAGAAGTCATTCAGGTCTGGCATTTATTCTTTATATGAATTGTCATGTCATATTGCCTCAAACATAAGCTGAAAATGTATACACTAAACATGTAAACTGTCCCTGTGAGTTGAGGCCCCAAAACACTGTTGTTGTCGAGCTCAATGTGTTTTGTTATTATGATTTTTAAGCCAAAAATGCTCCAACATGGCAACAAGTGGTGGTGAGTCACAGCAAATGAAGGGAACATCTTTAGCATCAATCACGAGCAGTGAGTGTGACAAGGCCTCTTTTCACCATCTTTGACAGAACAACAAATGTGTTTGGCTCCCTCTCGGCTTCCATCCATACCACTCTCACTGTGTCATAATGAGGAGCTGCCACTCAAACCAGAGGAGCTGCGCTTATTGCAACATGCAGAGGTTACAGGACCAGTCCGCACAACTCGACTGAGGCCCCAACTACAGTGATTCAATCACACTTAAGGCTACAGTTCTTAACTATCCACAATGTTTGTTTAAAAGGCCGAATCACTAACTAAGTCTCCTATATAATTATTTCAGCGGAAATAAAACACTAATTTATTTGCCCAATAACTGAAGAGTAAATGAAGAGTAGAATACTCTGTCTTGTCACAATTGTTGGAAAGCTTTTCCTCAAGATGTTCTTGCCTAAATGTACAAAATAACAGGTGACTAACAGGTAACTAACAATGCCTGTGGTAGACTATGGTATGGGCCAGATGAAATTTAGCTTATGAATTGGAATCCATGCATTATGCATAATAAGAGGCTGAAGGGAAAGACCGACAGAGAGGAGACATGTTGTCATCACTAAAGGAGAGCGATGGGGAGATGGACAAAGGAGATGTCCCAAGGGACGATGCACTCCTTCTGCATGGCTGCGTATCTGTCACCATGGAAACAGCCTGTATGTATGTGGACCAACAGTGAGCTGCGTTGGAGCAAAATACACTGTATGTAGGTGCGGCGGGCGGCCTCCCACTGCGTCCCTCTGATCACATTCCTCCTCATTGTGCTGAGACAGAGAGAGCCTGGACCAGATCTTATCCGCACAGCACAGCCAGCCTGATGCTGTGATTGATGAGGGATGGAGTGATGAACGCTTGATGAGATGAAAGAGTGAAGAGGCACCGACGTACCAATACACACACACAGTCACTGAGATGAAACCCATGACTAAGGATCGCACACACCAATCCTATTATGCAAACACACACACACCTCTGCTGAAGATGAAGGAGCGATTATAGATAAAACGTTCTCTTTGAGCCAATGGAAACGTGATCCGAACGCAGAGGAGGCTGCCACAACATACACAAATACAAGGCTCACTGTATAGAGGGAAGCAAATGCACAGGCAGAAATCACACAGGGCTGTTAGCAGACTGCAGACCAATGCATGCCCCAACCCAGCACTGTATCTGGTCCTGTTTGAAACTGACACCCCATTCTCAAAAGGCATTTGTGTGTGCAAGTAGTTTTCACACAGAACACTTGTAGATTTGATTTTGAGAAACAGCTGTGACTCTGCGCCATTTCCATAAAAGACTGTGACTGAGAGTTTTGCACTAATATTTTAGGATTTTTCCCTAATGCCCCCATTCCTAGTTTGTGAATTATGTTTACTGACAATGGCAATTAAATATTTCTGATTCTGAGTGGCCAGAATTGAGCATATGTGCTTCTACCAAACCCTTTGGCTACAGTGCAGCACTGTTTCAATATTTTGAGATGTTGTCATCCATGACATAGTCTTGTCATAAGTATCATTACTGAACCCCAGACATATCTGAATAGGCCCTGGCAGTGGAGGAGAACGGCCTTGCTGTGCCAGCCTGTGCGACATGTGGGAACAGTTACTGTACACACGCTGCCAGCAGCTCTCTGGGCAGAGCTGCAGCTGCCACACACGCTCCAGTCTGCTGCCTCACTCACACCTATACCGCTCTAGTGCAGTAACTACTTATGGAGCAGAATCCTTCTCAGTCCCTCTCAGCCACTAGTCCTGACAAAAGGACAAAATATAATGTGGCTTTCCTCCTCCTGCCCATTCTGATTGCTGTTGTTTGATGTATTGGAGGCTTAATAGTGCCATTGATTTTGTCCTGCGTGCTCTCATTGGGCCCTGCTCTCTCAGGATAGCTGTCAGAAGATGGATCATCTCTCACATAGCTCCTGCACAAGTGTGCAGCTCTGGGATCACTACAAGAGAAGAACACAAAAGAGGCATTACATAGGTACTAGGAATAAATATTTTTGTCAAATGGAAAAATTGTAGCCTAAATATAAACAGAAGAGTGCCAAATCCTAACCTTATTTTTGATAGCCCATAAAGCTAGCATCCCAAGTACCTATTCATGACCCACTTGATCACTATAGCATTCATTTAGCTGTCAGTCTGCAGTCCAGGGTAGAGTCAAGATGTCTGGGCCTCTTCCTCTGGTTTAGTGTGGTCCCACTGTGGTTACTGGTGTGCCTCTTAAACCCACTGTAACTTTAGCAGGAGAGCTGGTAACATTGGGCCCTAGGATGTTAGTTAGCCTCTATCAACAACTGAGCCTCTTGTATCCTCTAACACCAGAATTAGCTTGTCCATAATTTAGCCTGACATTCATGGGACATACTGGGTTTTAGATGTAACAACACTGGTTATCTAGTAGGCCTGTTCAAATTTTCCTAAGTCTCATTGTATTCTACAGCATTTTATGTTGATCAACACAATAATTCAGTTCTAGCCAAATAAGAGAAAGTAGAAGTGATCATGTTCTTGTGAGGGTCTGCCATCTATTTGTCTCCATGGAGATGTTAATACTTTGCCAAGAATGTTCCACAGTATGGCATTACATTTCTTAATGGAGACAAGTTGGTGACACCACCAGGCCTGCCTGTAGAGAGGAAAGTCTGTTCTGAGTAAGAATACTTTTTTTCTTTCTTTTTTGCGCAATAATAGATGAATATATGTAAACTAGATCAAATGTACTTCCATACTGTGGAACATTTCAGGGGAAGCAATAACATCTCCATGGAGACAAGAAGGTAATGAACTGTCACCTAGAAAAGTTACATAGTGTACCTTTACTTTAGTGTACAAATGAAGGTCTAGCCAGGGTTCAGGTTGCAGTGTTGATGACAGCACACCAGGAGGTAAGCTCATACAAGACCATAGCATGTTTGTGTGTGTGCAGACTGATGGCTTGTTTTATCTAAATATACTGTACATATCTTGTCCGGCTGTCGCTGGGGTAGACTTGGCCGCGTTGCCAGTCACTCGTCATTGTGATATCTTTCTCTCCTTCTCACACATGCACATATAAATTCCAGCTTGCATCCCCATCCTATCATGAATATCACAGACACATATCAGGTGTCTGTGCTCCCGTTGCTGTGTCCACTAAGACTTTACAGCATGTTTGACCTATCTAGACTGACGGGGCGTGCCAAAGCTCCTCTACTATTCCAAATCTCAAATACCGGATTCGGCGATAACCACTAGGGTGTCTCTGGAGGAATATGTACAACTGTGTGTACAAGAGTCACCAATCATACTTTTGTCTTAAATGCTGTGGATTAAGAGGAGGGAGGAGTCTGACTGGATATGCTCGAGCACACACGCAGGTCTCATTACAGGTGTTTTAATTGCCTTTGAGAAAATATATATACATATTGAAAACAAATGCGTTTTTACTGTGAGCAAGCTTGTTTCTCCACAGTTCTGACTTGTAACTTGGTCTGGTAGAGGGCATGCCACTTGCTTGCTGAGATATTATTGCTTTGCCTGGAATGTTCCACAGAATGGCATAACTTTTTAATAGATTTCCACAAAGTTATGCAGGTGATCGCTTGCATGGTGCTGCTTAAAGCCCCTATGTTATAGGCAATTCTAGCAATTTGGGTGATTTAATAAAAGCCTGTTTATAAATGTAGCAAAGTGGATACAGTTTAGCCATGGATAGTCTTAAGTACATTTACTTTAAACTAAATGCTTACAAAGAAATATCCAATTCACATTATGACCACCAAATAATACAGTCTTTCTCCACTTTAGGCAGCAGTGGGGATAACCAGACTTCCCTTTCCACACACACTTCCTCCAGCTCCCCATACATCTCCTATGGATAGAAAAACATTGAGGACCGTGACATCAGGCTGAGTTTGTGCAGGAGGTTGAGAGGTAACAGTTAGATATAGTCGGGCTCACCTCCATGCACATCTTAGGATCTAGAACCCAACTCTTTGTGAGGGATTGGGTATTCTCTACCTGGTGCATGCAGTGTTCATGTGAATGCATTTTCTTGGTTTCATCCTGGCACATTATGAACTTACAAATTCAATTTCTATTGTATTTAGAAAACTTCACTGTTTTTCATGATTTGCTTTTTAATAGAAATTCAAAGATCTTCAGGACAACTCCATATATGAATCCTTACTTTGTATTCTTGCTTGGTGTCAAGAGAACATTGTCCCAAAAAGGACTTTTGTTGTAGCCTAATGTTGTAGACTTAATGCAAGAGGACATGGACATTGGTTCCACCACGTTGCCAAGAATCCATGATGATTTATATAAGCGTACCATCTGTTGTCACAGAATCCGTTGCACAAGGAGCAGAGAGTCAGGCTGGCTCTGGACATCTCCTGTGTCACGCTGCTGTGTGCTCAGATGGAGAAGAGTGCAGCTCAGATGAACGATGGATGAGGTGGTGTAGAGAAGGCTGCTGATCTGCTTACTCCCACTGAGTGACCTGAATACACCCCAGCACAAACGCACATGCAGCTGACAGCCATTCATTCACTCTGTGACAAGCTGGGCCCATGTCTAAATGGAGAGCACACTCCCCTAACCACAAGACCTTCTCAGCTTTTACTGTTAGAGCTGCCACTACATTTATCTTCCTGATTCAAACTATAAAAGCATATACACATGGAGCTGATGTTACGCCTCACATTTAGGCCTGATTTAGAAACAATAAAAGGACACACCTTCCTGTAACGCTTTGGGCCTCTTCACAAATCACCTTCAGCGTGTTTGCTCTGGATGTGAAAGCCCTCTCTCATTAACCCAGAGGGCAACCCCAAGCCTCAATTGTGCCCCTATCTCCTGTAGCATTCTGGGTAAAGCAGTTTAACAATGTCAACCAGATAAGCCTAACGCAAACCTGCCGATAAGGAGTCAAAGACTGCACTTAATGTCTGTGTGTTTTCAAGGCGTTTGCTGATTGAAGAGCCGACAGGGAGGATGTTAAGAGTGCAATGGTGAGTAGAAGCCTATGGTGTGTGTGGTCAGACAGGCCGGCGCGCCATTTCATATCTGTGCAATAACATGTTAAACTCCAAACAGCAAGCAGCACAGCACAAAAAGAAAGCAAACACACATGGGACAAAGAGCTGGACTTAAACCACTTTCAAGCTATAGTCAAGGACCATTAGCACAGTTATTTAGAAGGAAAGGTGATTCAACTTTTCCTGTATTGACATGTACAGCTGTAGCGATAAGAGTATGTAGGCTGTGAACATGAAAAAGCAGTAAGAAAAACTAAGGAGGGACTACAATAAAGGGCCCCAGATAACGAAGTTTATGGGGGACATTTAAGCCGAGGCTGTTCCACGCGGCACCCTGACAGTAATTTGAGGTCAAAGGTAAATAGTCAATCCAGCCTTTAATGTAGCAATGAGCCATGTGACAAAGAGCCTGCCTACAGCCTGATAAAGAGGTGTGAATAATATCCTGCACAGGAAGTGTCAAATAAAAACTGGTAGGCGCCTCTGTCCTGGACTCCAGACCCAGGAGGACCTCCAGGTTTGTCCCAGTATGGCCTTACAGTGAGTGGATCTGTGATGGTGTCCTCACATTTAGTAGATGTAGATTGGAGCTGAAAGCTGATGCTCCGCTTTGTCCTCTAAATGGTGCTGTTCCGTTTTTATGATGGTGAATACCTGACCCACCTGTACAGCCCGAGGAGACTTCATACTGCTCACAGTCTCTCAGATACAGTTTCCTCTCATTCTTTGGCTTCTATTGGCCACAGCTACAGTTTCAAATTGCTTCCTGCGTGTTTCTCCTGGTTTTTGCCCTCTCATTCTTTTGGCTTTTCTTCTTGCTCCTAGCACAGACAAATAATGGTCATTGATGAACGTCAGGCAGTGTTTAAAGTGCTCACACCCACCAGAGAAAAATGGAAATACAAGAGACTTGTGAAAGATTTTTTTAATAAAGCAATAAAAAGCAAAGCAATAAAATTAAAGCAATAACTTTAAAATGAAAAGATAAATAATTATTCTCTTGTACAACAGGAAATGTAAAATATTTCCTACAGTATATAGTGTATTTTGGGTGATCTCAACCATACAAAGCATGTTCCCATGGGTCTAAAACATTTTGCGCAATGATTTTGTCATGATGGATATAAATGAATCCAGTGTTTTATTAAAGAGTATACAGCTTTTGCAAAAATCGATTAAAGACCCATTAAAGTAACACATTAGAATTGAATTTCACATTAGTTTCCTCTTAAAGCTTTTGCTTTGCAGTGTAACAGTGACATTTTAGTTCAAACTCAGTCAAAATAAAAGGCATCAATGCTCTTCCCCTGTACATCCTTTACAGTGACTATTGTCACAGGTTTGCATAAAGAAAATCACTCAAATAAGCAAACAGAAAACATTTTTGGCAAAACAGGAATAAAAGTGACACAATCTGAGATTTGATCCTCATTATCCCCCCTCCCCCCAACACTGTCCCATTGATTGGCGTTGATTGTCCTTCACACTCACGTGATCCATCCTGGTTGCCGTAGAGATCTCAAGTGCATCAGCTGGGCTGTCATGGCAACGGTGGATGGACACAAGCCGATGAGAGAATTTACTCCTTCCTCGGATTGCAGGATTCCCGGACTTAAATCTGATTGGATTTTGACTGTTTTATTCTAATGCTGCAAAACGTAAACTCACTCAGGTACTTTGGTATGTTTCATTTCGAAGCCAGATATTTAAATATCTACATTCTAAAAACACTAAACATTACAGGTTTAGATTTCAATGGCAGATGATAGAAACTCGGTTTCTTTTACAGTAAGTGTAAAAACAAAGGAAAATAAGCACATTCTGAATCGAAGAGTTAAATACATTTAGACACCCCAACCATTTTACATTAATGCCCAAAGCAGGGCATATATCACTAAGTCTTTGCGAGTTTGATCAATTTCAAAGCTCACTTCCTGTTCAGTGCATCCACAAATATAAACAAAAGGACAAATATATAATGTGTCATTTACAATGTTTGTACAACATACTTTACAAAAACACACTTTAGTACTCACACGGCAACATACACTCAATCACTCAGTCGAAAAACATCCTACTACCTGTACATGTGTCTTTGCTCCTGAAGCAGGAGGTGACAGAGGTATTGACGTGTATGGCTTGACAATTGAAAACAACTAAAACAAAACAAATGACATATTAAGTACTGGACAGAATAAGTGTTAATTAGAGACATACCCTTGGTGTGTCCTGACGCCTCACTCACACACACACACACACACACACACACACACACACACACACACACACACACACACACACACACACACACACACACACACACACACACACACACACACACACACACACACACACACACACACACACACACACACACACACACACACACACACACACTGTTTTTTTGGTCCTGTCGAAATCTCAAGTGGAGGACCATTCAGGCCACCTTAAGAACAGCAAGATCCTCCTTATGTCTCCCTCCCCCCACAGTCTTTGTTATCAGAAGGCTATGGAGGCCCTCCTTCTCTAGAATAGCCTGCTTATTCTGTCCAAAGTGCTCATGTCCTTGGTTCCTGTTCTATTGTTGCACTAATCTCGTCACAGTGACAAGATGTTCTTTATTTGAGACTGTTGGAGAGTCTCCATGCAACAAACTGGCCTCACCCACATGTAGCAAAGCGCTGAACCACCCTCCCTCAGCACTGGACTGGGTCTGTCCACTGGGGACAGTTCTTCATACTAGGGACTCCAACACAAACAACAAGGCTATTGTACTTGTATTTCTGTCCCTTTGTGTGTCTTCAAAGATTTCTGGAAGCTGACTTTTCCAAAGTCAAAATCTTGGCTTTCTGACAGAGATAGAGAGCTAGGACACAATGGGCACACCATCCACTCCCACGAGCTGCCCAGTGGTGGGCTCATAGGTCCCGGCCAGATAAAACAAGTCGTTGGTGCCAGGTTTGCGGTCTCGTGTGAGATGGTCATACTCTGCTCGGCTGACCACCTGACAGCGATGGGATATGGTCTGCACATCATTTTCATCCTCATGGCTTGACTGGTACAAGGCATTCTAACAGAAACAGAGGATATCTTTAACTAGAACGGAACAGTGTGCTATGTGTGGTGGGTATTGTCTTAGACAGTGACATGCGGCCAGGTGAGGCAGGTGAGGCAGTGCCTCACCTGTCATCACAGAGAAAAAATAAATGAAATGGTTATATTTATCCAATGATTTGTACTATAAAGTTATTTTCTATTTAATTTTGCAATTTTATAATTGTTTTTTTACTCAAAATCGGTGATTTTTTACGTTTACTGTTGAAATCCTGAGAAGAAACACACAGTGAGGCACCAGCTGTTCGTGCCTCACATGGACTGACTGTGCTGTAGCTGTATGGTAAGGAATTTAATGACTTCAATCCATTGAAAATTGGGGAACCAGAATAAGGATAAGAAACAATACAAAACCAGCTTGCTTTTTATTTCATACTATTAGAGCTATATCATACGGACTTTGAAACTTTTATTTTGAAATAATTTTTTATTCTGGCCCCAAGTCACAAGGCCAAATGTACTGACACCTGGTTTACATGTTTGTAAATCTGATTGTGATGACATCAGTGCCTCACCAGCCACAAACCTCACCACACGTCACTGGTCCTAGATGATAAATCCAGCATTCAATCATACATTTCACTGAAAACTTTAATACGGGAAATCAGCAGTGTTTACACTTTTGTATGTGATTTGTCAAAATAGTTCTACTGTTGATGGACAGTTGTACTGTATTTAATGCAGATTTCTAGACAAAACAGTCATGCTTCTGTTCTCTATAAGAAAGCAGACATTACCTTGCCATCGCGGTGTCTCTTCCCTAGGCGAGTTTCCTCTGGGTGGTAGAACCACTTGACTCTGACCACCATGCTGGAGCTCCAGGACTCCCAGAGGCTCTCCACACGGCCCACGTAGGGCAGCTGGGGCCGGCCAGGTGAGAGGAATACAGCACAGTCTCCCACACGTACCATCTCTTTGCCGCGCACGATGGCCTTGTAGAAAAGCTTACGAGCTTTACCCTTCAGCCCTCGCCTCTAAAAGACCAAAGAGAATGGGTAAAAACTACTGTTTCACATTTGGCAGGTCCAAAATATGCTAAAAACACTAAAGACACATATGCAAGACATAAACATAAAGCATTAGAACAATGCCTTAATTCCCTTTCGTTCACTGCAGAGCAGTAGTCTATAATGACCCCACTCATGATTGAAGACTTAAGAGAACACACCTGGGTGGGATTCCCAGACCACCTCCAGAGCTGGCGTCCTGATAGAGCAGACCTGTTGGTGAGGGTCTCTGTAGAGGACATCATCTGCCTCTTGGCTGGGACAGGGTCCTTGGATGCAGTTTTAGGCTGTTGGTTATGGCTGACAGCAGCTCCTTCTTTCCTTTTCTGGCCTTTGGAGCAGCTGCTGTTGTTCAGTGGATTCCCTTTACTAACATATTCTTTTCTGTCCTCTTTGCTCTCTGTTTGTGGCTTGGCCCCAGAGGTGATTGCGTTAGCTGTAGGGACAAAGCTGTGTACTGGAGCACCTTTAGATGTGGTGGAGTCAGAGGTCAAGCTCTGCCGCTGTTTCTGTTTGTCTTGTTGGAGCAGAGCGCGGCGGAGCATCACAGAAGATGACTCTTCATCAGAGGAGTAGGAGGAGTCGTTGTCAGAGGAGCAGACTGAGGAAGAGGAGATGGAGCCAGAGGAGGATGAGGATGATGATGATGAGGAGAAACAGGAGAGACGAGACTGAAAGCGCTCACTGCGACACTGTGAGACCCCAGAGCCTCTCTGTGTGTCCGCTGCTCCACGCTCATCCTCATCTTCCTCATCCAGCTCCGAGTAGGAGCTGGGGCAGTCACTGGGGTATTCCAGACTGTAATCAGCGCTCAGGCCAGGAGAGCGGAGCTCCTCCCTAGGAGAGGAAGGGCCTTTGGGAATGTCTACATCAGCTCCTCCTTTCTTCCCTCCTTTGACCAGGAGACTAGGATGGATGTACCGCAGAGGTGCCCCAACCCTAAGCCCACTGCTTCCAAGTCGAAGCAGGGCTTTGCTGTTTTTGGTCTTTGGAGAAGTCACACCTTCATGGTCAAGCTTTATTAGATACTGCTTCCTGTCACGCTCGCTCACCAACTTCCTATTGGCAGATCCGATTGCCATGGCGACAGCAGAAGAACATGAGGGTTCTCTGAGTCCCATCATTGGTACAATGGCACCAGGTCTAGCAGCTCCAAATGTGGAGTAGCCATTAGCAATGCTTCTGAAAGAGTCCACTTCAAAGGGAAGCCCAAAGATTCCTTTCATGGGGGCGGAGTGTGAGAGAGGATGCGAGGCAGGCCGATGAAACAAGGCCAGGTCGTGCTCTCTAATCTTCCGCTGGGTCTTACGGGACGTTCCGTTGAAGAGGAAGAAGTCCACTGGAGTTCTTTTCTTGGGCGCAGACCAGCTCAGTGGAGAAGTGTTCTTAATCCTGTGCTCTGCTACTGATGGTGGTGCACTGAGAGACTCAGGCACTGAGTGCATTTTCTTGGGTCTGCCAACTGAAAACAATATGGATAAAAAGAGTGCTGATTAACATAGCGCAATGGATAAAACAATAGAGTCATGTACTTTGAAGTCCACAGTAAACCTGGCTAACCTGTCTGCCCTTGGGCGGGTTTGTCACTCCAACCATACAAAGTAATCTGACACTTCATAAGTCATGATTAATGTCTTAATAAAAGGATAAAGCTTGTGCAGCACATAAAGACCTTTATTTATGACTCTTTGGAGCGTTTAGACACTGGAATCCCATATAGTGTGTGTGTGTTGTCGTGATGCATCTGATTATTGTTGACAGAAAGAAATATTAAAAACTGTAAATAAAGCTGTGGTAGTTGGAGCCTTAGGCTAGATTTGTGCATGTATTTACCGGTTAGACTGGTATTTCTCTGAATATACTTCTCACAGTTCACCAATGATAACTTCCACTACTCCAAGTCTTTCCAAAGGAAATGAAAATGGCTTTTGTATTTGCAATGGCTTTTGTATTTGCACACCTGGTCTTTTCTCATGCGGCCTGACTGGTGACTCGCTGCTGACTTTTCTCTCTTGAGAAGCTTGTCGACCTCTGCGACCTGGGGACATAAGAAGTGCTGGAGGAGGGTCAGCACCTGAAATCAAAAAGCAAAACTAAATGAAGACTTAGTATTCAAGTGTTGATGCATGTTTCTCTACAGCCATACGCACAGCGTATTTGGTATCCTGGAGGCAGGAGTCTGATGTTGGCCAGAGAGATCCTTCCTCTATCGCCATCATCAAACTCCACCATCACACTGCCCTCCTTCTCGTCCTCTCCTGGGCCTCCTGAAATGTCAGGAATGAGACTGAGTAATGCTTAAAGTGAGTGCTCAGAGGCTTTAGTATGTTAAAGGTACCTCTCTGGACATAGCCGGGATACAGGCATCGGGAGCGTTCACTCCAGTAGGCACACACCCGCGTCCCCCCGCACAGGATAGTCTCAGTCTGAGGACGCACGTCTAGTACCTATAGCATATTAGAGTTATTGTGCATGACCTACAAGAGTGTTTCTATTTAAACAACATTCAATACTCACTGCCTCCTGCAGGAGCTGCTCTAGTGAGTAAATCCTGGGTCTGTTCCCCCTTTCTCCTTCAATGACAACACTGAATCTGAGAAAGACAGGTAAACAAATGTTAATTCAATCATTTGTACTTTCCAAACAATAACGTGATTCAATTATCGCTGCTATAAATCTAAGGCTTGTGAGAAATATAACAATAACAACTTTTGTTAGTGGCAGCTGTGCTGGCTGTCAGAACTGTGCGAGTTGGCTTTACACTCAGAGAGACGTCTTGTTTGTCAGGATTGTCACAACTGCCAGGAATTAAACTAGCACTTACCACAGGCTTCATTCTTTTAGTAAATCACTCATTTCTTTAACACTTGTCGCAGCTCCTGAATTTAAGAGCTCCAATTCAAGATGGTGATGATGACTACATTGGTATTGAAGCTAATCTTCTAAGTAGTTTTTGTGAGGTTCAAATTTGTAAAGTGACAGTGCAGTGCTGTAGTCTTACATGTCAGGTAGTTCCAGAGTGTGGACTGAGGCAGCATACAGGAGCTCATCCTCCTTGGAAATAAGGATCTTCAGACCATCCACCAACATTTCTTTACTCAAAACACAATTGGGCAGAGCTGTGGGGGGAGGGGACAAAAGATGAATGACATTGGGTAAAGACATTGGGCGCTCACTGTTTAAGGGTGTCATGTACAGTAAATGTTGTTCTAAATACAATTTAATGGTTCAGAAGAGAGTTGAAAAGGTTAGCACTCGCGTATTCAAAGAAGCTTGCTTATATAGCCACTGTGTAATTAAACAGAGTTGCGTCACAGTTCAATCCTACCAGGTATCCTGCAAGGCATGTTGGGAGGAAGGTGCAGTGGTTTCTGCTTCTCTTCATCTTCATCATCATCGCCTTCAGAAAAACTGCTCTCCTCATCCAAGTGAAAGCCGTCATCACTGGTAAAGCTCTGAAGCAACCGACTGACAGCATGACCTTTGACCTGGACAGAAAACAGGAACTGACATCAACTGACAGAAAGCAGGAGGCTACAGTTGTGTATTTAGTACCATTAACCACAGTCAGTGGTTAATGACATCAATAATATGTGACTAATAAAGAGATTATTTTAGAATTGTTTTATTGACTTCAATACTCAATCAGCCATGTATGCATAGGGCTTGTGGACACTACTTATTGGCCCCTTAGCTGAAATTTTTGGACATAAGACACTTCTCCAGACCGGTTTAGGCTGGTCTATGTGAAAATGATGGATGACTGTTGATGGAGCCAGCTCACCTAACAGGTTTGTGCTTGCATTTGACTTTCCAAAGAACACTGTCAGATATGATGCCCTGTCTGTGGAAGTTTTCCACACCAGGAGACCATACATTTCAGTGACAGAAGTTTGGTCACTGGAGGGGATAGATGATTATTTCCTTTATTGCTGCTGGTGTGTTGGCTTCAGAAAGCATGTGCATGTGAAGAGTTATGGCCAATGATTATCTTTATGGACCTGCATTTGGTTTAGAGTTATGTGTTTTTGGGCTTTCTCTTCCACAGACTTAAAACAGAGACAACCTCAGGACGTTTGTCATTAAAATTAATGCAGGTGTCTCACCAACGGCTGAAAAACAAAACAGTGAAAGCAGTGGACCAGTGCTGTGTTAGGACAACCCACACACATGTGAACATGCACATCAATGTAGTCTCTACACCTGATGCACCTTGTATTGCTTTAATTTTTGCTTTGAAAGAATTCATAGCAGTGTTTGGCCCACTTCAATGAAGTTAAAACCCAAACTATCATGCCTTTTCCCAGCTACAGTTATTTATTCATTTGTAATACCTACCTTTCCAATAATGCTGTGTGCTGCTGCTTCTTTGTTGGTGCGGCTGGCTTGTGGATCTCCAAAGCCCAAGCCTAGCAGTGGCCCACAGCAGTCTGTCAAGGCCCTTTTAATGGGTCTTTGATAGTCTAAGAGTCTTCTGTCTGTGCTGCCAAAGGCTGTCTTTTGCCTTTTTGGATTGGACACTGAAGCACAATCTACACCTGCAATTAAGAGTAACAACATAATCATACTGCGTACAGTTAATAAACTATATTTTTCAAAAACATTAGTCTAGTCTTCTTTATGTCCACAAACTTTGGTTCTCTTAAAAGAATCTCTCATTATGAAGACAGATTGTAAGTGAACACTTACCATGCTGATCTGCTCTCTGTATCTTGGCCTTTTGGTTGGCTTGAAATTTGGAAGAAAGTGATGAAAAAAACCTAGTTCCAGCAGCTTGATTTGAGGATGAGCTAATCTTAATATCAGATACTCCTTCTTCACTGTTGCAACAGCCATGGTCGTCCTCTGCAGAATTAGGACATAAATTTCATTGGTCATTGTTTTAAGTGATGGAAACAAACAAACCAGGTATATTGACAATTTAATATCAACGGAGCGTTCTCATGGACGTTCTGTCCTTCTCTGTGTATATATGAAATCCTGAGAAACCAGGAAAGTGCGAGCTCCTGTGATAGGAGCACATGTAGAGCCAGGAGCATATGCAGCACTGCAGCCTGCGCACATCTCCACAGTTATTGGCAGC
Organism: Periophthalmus modestus; assembly: GCA_019594935.1. Classification (NCBI taxonomy): domain Eukaryota; kingdom Metazoa; phylum Chordata; class Actinopteri; order Gobiiformes; family Gobiidae; genus Periophthalmus; species Periophthalmus modestus. The sequence goes on along the minus strand of JAIEZT010000304.1, from coordinate 13,377,823 downwards.
TGCGTGTCACTGACTGCGGGGGTCGTGCTGGTGTCGACACATCTCTGACACACTTGTCACTTACACTGCGTTCTCGTCAACACTTCCTCTGCTGCACACAAACAACACACTGTGCTTCTCAGTGTCACCAACCCCTAAGATACTCCTGGTTTTTCAGTCTTCAAACTAGTGATTCGGATGGCCATGTCCCACTTTTTTGGCTGTGGCTAACATTGTTCCCTTCTCCTGGTGAGGGCATTTTCATAGGTTTGGAAAGCCAAGGACAGGGGTGTGACATTCTCAGCAGAGCCAAAGTGGGCTCAAGTTACTGTGTTGAGCACTGGGTGGCTGTGCTGAATGCCTGTGGCAAGTCGTTAATGGTTTTAACGGTGTGACAGCCGAGCTGGAAAGTGAGGAAGCTCCCACTGATGACATCTCACTCTATACTGTTTAATATGTGCACAAGCACAGGCAAATGGCCCAGTAACAATGTTGTTTTTTTACATGAGACTCATCTCTGTGACCTGTGCTCACCGTCTGAAATCTCACTGTTGCTCTTGCTTGTCCTAGACTCTGATTTCTCAGAGGCCCGCCCATCCTTGTACTGAGCCTTCTTTGGGTCACCTCCCATCAGCAGCTTGGGTTTGCGCCCCCTTTTCCTTTTCATGTTCTGAAAGGCTGTCCAGTTCTGCTGTGGATCTGGACGAGTGAGCAGATGGAGAGCTTTATTTAGTTTTACTGATGTTGTTTAGGAGTGTTGGTCCTTGGTCACTACCCACCTCCAGGACGCCGCGGTGTGGCTGTTGATGAGGGGGCTCCACGCTGAGCCTTGTGTTTGAGCTGGGTTACTCTCCTGGCCAGCCTGGAGTTCAGGGAGTTGGGTCTGCCTCTGTGCTTACAGCGAACCTATTCAAGGGAAGTGGAATAGCTCATTATTGTCTCATTTGGTTCCACTAATTGAAACAATCAAGCAAAAACAACAGCAGGAAGTGGATGTGGGGGTGCTCTGATGAGGAACACTGAAGGATTACTGACCTGTGCAGCACTGAGGCTGCTAAAGCTGTGATTGGACATTTTCTTTTTGCCTTTTTGCTCCAGTAAACTCAGCCCAGGCCTGAAACAGAACACACTGAGATCAAGACTTGAGGAAGTATTGTACTGCTGGGCTCATTTATTGTCTCTGACGTTTCCACTCTTGGTGTCTCATAACCTTATGAGGTAAGAGTGGAAGACTCTGGTACCAACTGTCTGCTCAGTTTGACAGCAAACACAGAAATATTCAGTGACTGTGTGAATATGAAGCTGTGCTGAATCACCACATGAGAGGCTAAAGAGTACCTGGTGAGGGAGAGAGAAGGAAGGGTTGTGAGGAGGGGCTGAGACAGAGATGAAGCAGTCTCAGGGGAGTCTGTCCGTTGACCGGAGCTTCAGGGCTCAATCGATAAACACTAACCTCTATTGAACACTACTCCTCCCTCCCTCTATTGCTCTCTCTTTCTCTGCCCTGGCTTCATTGTATGCACGCTCACTCACTCTCACTGTACACACTGCACACACTGTTAGCAGCTGCTGTCTGAGCCAGGTGAATCCTATATTCCCACAGAGAGCCAGTTTGGCTCTCAGCATCTTCATTCTCCAGAGGAGATATACACAAAGCAAAGAAGATGCCATGTTTTCTCTGCTCTTCCTATCCAAATAAAGGCACCAAATTCCACAAGAAAACTCAAATAATAATACAAACTATACTAATAATTCTAATACTAATAAACAGTTTTTAGGCCAGCCTAAGTGTAAAGATAAAAGTCTGAGAAAAGGCACATTTCTCATTAACAGCAGTAGAAATGTGGCTTCAGCACATAACTACGGTGCTCTAATTAAACAAACTGCACATGCGTGTGTGTGTGTGTGTGTGTGTGTGTGTGTGTGTGTGTGTGTGTGTGTGTGTGTGTGTGTGTGTGTGTGTGTGTGCATGCTGCATTGGCATGTATGACTAAAGCCATTCATTGTCATTTTCATTAGCACTTTCTAATCTGGCTAACCGTGACAAACTTCAAGTTCTTTTAATCATTTTATCAAGGCAAAGGGTGAGCATGTTAGCAGAGGTGGGGCAGCATGAAAAAACACATTTATCTTTATGATCCTGGAAGCTGCACTGTAGATGGAAGTGTGGTGCGTATAATGTGTGAAGTAATGTGTTATTCTATGTGTGGATGAGTGGGAGTGGTGTGGAGTCATTTATCACTGTGATAACTATACATCGGGACTTTGTCCGCTTGTATTAATGTATGCTGCAGCTTTACGGAAAATCAGGACATAATCAATGCATGTGATAAATATGATTATAAGTGATTAATGATGATTAATGAAGGCTTCATCTCCATTACCTTCTCTCATTTAAAATACCCCCCTTCCCCCAGAACTCTCTGCATGAATATGTGTGTGCGCCTTTAAGCAGCTCTTTTCAGAGCCCAATCAAGCAAATCATCAGCCATAGAGCATTTGAATCAATTCTGCTGAAGACGAACTTCTTGAAAATCAACTGTGCCTTTGACTAAAAACACAAACAGAAATCAGGATGAATGAGCGGGGCTTGCCAATCACACTGATTACACTGGTGCCATATCACAGGACTGACCGGAGTCTTTTGGAGCTCTCTGCTGCAGCAGCTGGCCCGGGGGTGGACTTGCGCTTGCGGGGGCGGCCGGGCCCCCGGCGAGCAGGGCTTCGAGACGGCTCCTCTTTTCTGCAGTGAACAGAGGAAGAGAATGGAGAGAGACAAAAGATCAAAGATGCTGTCAGAAATGAAGAGGAAACGTCTCCGGCTACAGGTTAAACTACAATAACTATGAGAAGGCAGCAGGTCTTAAAGAGATAAGAAAGATGCAGCATGATGGGTGAAATGTGAATGCTGTCATTCAGGTTTGAGGTCAGTTCAAAACTAATAGGTATGTGTGCTTACTGGTGGTCATGTTTCCTCTGTAGCTTGGCCAATTCTCTCTGTTTCTCTTTGTACCGACGCTGCAGCTCAGCCAGCTGGACACGCATGGCCAGCTCCTCCCCTCCCATCGAGTCCATGGAGCCCTTCACTGGGCACACCTGACACACACACAAAGCACAGTATTTAAATACTGTACACACATTCACTGGGAATGTGAAGAGACTAGCATGTGTTTGAGCAGCTAATGATAATTTTCAATTAACTGAATTTCTGCAGTATCTCCTCTACGATGTAGATTTATATGTAGCAGAAAGAAGCATTTTTTCATATTTATTCTTTATCAGAAAAAGATATAGGTTGGGTGACCAAATCACATATCATAACAGATAAAGCTATCCTTTAAAGGTGCACTGTATAAAGTTTTTGGTGGAAGGTCCACCACCAGCTCATCTTCATGGAGATGTCAAGATATTGCAACAATATCAGATCAGATCAATGTCAGATTTATCACTTAGGTATGGTGGGTTTCAGCTGTGTCATCTATAGTTTACACTATACAGGACATTTATGCAATGTATGTCCATGGTTCAACATGTCCTTATGTTTCCACAGGAATGATTTATTGTTGCACTAAAACCCTGATCTGAAAGGCTCACCGGCTCGTGCCGAGGTCTCCAGCTGCACTTCCTGCGCAGGTTTAGCCTCTTCCTGATTGGACACTTAGGGTCCGCCCCCTGAGGTGCCGTTTCTCCTGCCATCTCCAGGGCGCGAGCAGCCGCCAGTGTCGCCAGACTGTGCAGGTCAAAGGTCAGCATGTCCTTGCCTGCACACAGATGAGGTGTTTGGGTGTTGATTGGTACATCTTAGTGTTATAGAATAGGGGGTGTGTGAGGAGAACAATGCAAACACCCCATGAAAAGTGGCAATATTTATGACATTAGCCGTGTCGTTGGTATGATGTATACTGCTGTTATTTCTGAGCGTACACACAAACAGCACAAGAGCACACGAGTGGGCGTGCACAAGAACAATCTCTACATCTGTCACTTTCATTAACTCTGTCATTGTCAGAGCAGAATATTCATGAGGCACACCTATGCTGATAAAAGACACATGCACCTAGAGCGCTTTTCACTGAGCTGCGCAGATGTGGGCCCCAGACTTGAGGAGGGAAGAGGGAAGGGCTGGGGAGGAAAGGGGAGGAGAAGCAATAAGAGGCAAAGTGTTTATTGAGCTATCTATTTATTCTCCTACATCTCCTCATTATGGACATGGACAGAATCCAATTTTGCCTTTGAGGAAAGCGAGAAGAGCATGATAGTGTGTGCTGGAGTTGTGGGTCTCTCCTGACATCTGACATTATTAAAAGCGCTGTGTGTGAGCGCGTGCATGGGCACAAGACACTCAGCACAATATGGAAGTGTGAGGCTGAGAAGTGTGAATGAAAGTGTGAGTGACGACAGGACGACAGGTGACTCCTCAGAGGAGGGGGATCGGCCATGTCCTGTCCCAGCACACAGAGGTCACAATCCTTCTCATCTGTCACATGGTCTGAGCCAATGGCGCGCTCCTGTTACACTGACAGCATGACATCACCACTGACATCACCGCGCCCAGTTTAATGTCTGGGAGGATAGCCACAATCGATAGGAGCCTTCCGCCTGCAGTATCTCGCACACACTCGGCTTAGCTCGGGTAATCGCCGTGCAGTGTATCTCAAAAGAGGGTAATAAGAGGTGGCGCATGGGAGTGGAAGGAGGATAAAAAGCAGAGTAAAATTAAAAACCATTACAGTTGTTATGGACAGAGCCATCATTATTGGCCATTAAGAAAATTTAATAATCTATTTTTTCAAAATAAAGCCTGTGTAAGAACAAGAAAATAAACAATAAGAGAAACAAATGTGGAAATAGACGTAAGGTTGCTAATTTACACCGTAGAGAAGGCATCTCTTGATTCCTTAATCTGTAATTGCAATCTTCAGTGAACAGCTGAGATATCCTTCCGCGTCACAGAGCGGCATAACTGCATCTGTCTGGGATCGGTTTCATCTTTCCAACACATTCCCAATGACAAAAAATGCCATCAGCGGTATTAATATCATTCCTCCATGCCCAGGCCGGAGACGGGTTTTAAATAAATGTGTTGCAATTTAGAGAATGATTCCCACACCATGACAGGACTTATTGATTTCACACCTATTACACATGCTAAGCACGTGCACGCACATGTAAACAAATGCACTGCCGCACACGCCCGCATCTCGCACATACATGTACTGACAGCTGCACAGGGACTTATGATTTTTACACTTATTAATTCCGTCAACAAGGCTTGCAGAGGCAGGATTTACACACAAGATTACATTGGTTTAATAAGAAAAAAAGGCGCGGATGAGAGGGGAAATGTAACAAGAGGAAGGAGGAGGAAAGAGAAGCGGGAGGAGGTAGAGACACAACGGAGAGGCGCGATTCAGCTGGGATTACTTAACAGCTTACACACACACACAGAGGCATAAATAAAAACACTTTCTCTCAGAGGGACAAGAGGAAAATAGGAGCGCTTACAGAAGAAGTGTTTTAAGGATAGGGTCTAATTAGCAAAGCAAGACGCCAGAGCCTGCGGGACTGGCTGGCCCGGTAGTCCCTGGCTTTAGTCTGGAGCATGGCTTGATTGACCATCTTTGTGTCACCTCCTTAAAAGCACATGTACACACTTAAACTAAATGAGAGAAAAAAATCTGCTACAACAGAACTAAGCGCCAAAGAAGGAAATGGAACAGGTTGAGCCACCACATCGGCCTTTCACACAGCTTCGGATCTGATGGCCTGGTGTGTTTGTAAGTGAGGCTTTTTCCATCTTTTCTAAATTGATAAAAAGATAATACTTTAGACAGGCCCTTACCTCCCTTCTCCTTGTTCTGTCTGTTCCTCTTCTCAATCTCAAGCTCAGCCAGCTCTCCCAAGATCTCCATCCCATGGTGTGATAGGGGCCTGGGGGGCTGGAGAACGGGTGCTGGTGGGTACAGGGCATCTCTGGTGGCACACAGAGCAGCAGCGATTAGCAGCTCCAGGCTCCACATGTATGCTCCTTGTAGTTGGGCTGAAGGGGAGGGGCTGGGGGAGCAGGCAGGGGTACAGGACAGCTCCACGGAGCTGCTCCTCACACAGGCCTCCTCTTCCTCAGGATCTTGTCTTGGTTCCTGCTGTATGTCCTCTCGGGAGTCTTCAGACATAACATTACATTCAGGTTCAGGCTCTCTCTTCTCTCCCTCCTCCTCTTCACTGCCCTGTTTTTCATGTCCTCCATCATCCGTCTGCTCTTTGGATAGAAGCAGCTCCTCCAAGGCAGCCCTCTGGCCTGGGCAGCCCTGAGACTGCTCCACTTGTAGGACATTGCCCGTGGCTGTTGCCAGGACTGGAGCAGGAGCAGGGCTCTGTGAGATCGAGCATGCTTTTTCTTCCCTCTGCTCTATCTCATCCTTTGCACTATCACTTTGAGGAGTCACCACTTCAGCATTGTACTTGTCCTGGTCCTCCACCACAGCGCAGCACGAATGTGGGTGGGACTTGGACTCTGAGTTGATGGGCTCTGCTTCGGTCATGATATTTTCAGCAGGTCGGGCAAAACGGGGCAAAGGTCCAGCTTTGAAACCCATTGTGATTGGAGGAAAGGTGTATACAGGTGGCAAGTCTGAAAGAAGGGAGAAATTAAATGTGTGAACATTTTCATTAAATTGTAAAAAAAATATTAAATTTTTTTTCTTTTACAAAAAATTAAAAATCATGTCAAAGGCATGAATCCAGTGTTTTGAAATCATTGCTATTCTGTTCACAAGGACGGAGCATGCGATTACAGTGGGCTTAATAGAGTGGCAGCAGGGAGTGTGAATGCAGTGCAGTCTGTGGCTGTTTTGGGCCATTTTCGGGATGTGTGTATAGATCCATGTGGGATATTGATGACACCCTGCAGTTTCCCTGTGATTGCAGTGCGGGCCCTGTCACCCCCATGCTCTTATTATTGATGGTATTCCTCCGCCCTCTGACAACACAGCCAGATAAATGTGTATTCTTCCGCCTGTGCTTCTCAAGGACCTGTGAAGGAGAAGAAGGGCCTGTCTGCTGATGCTGCTGACCTTCCAGCATGACACTCAGCAGCGCGCACATCCAGGGGTCACGCTATGCACTTACAAACAGAGTGCCCATATGCTTTCTCTGACTCTAATGGCCTTTTTAGATTTCACTGGGAAAATTGCACACATAGTCAAGGATAGGCAGAGCAAGCAACCAATGCTTCAAACTATTTCACCTAAATTAAAAAGTGAGATGGATGCACATCATAAGTTATTTTGGTAATAGTAATTTTTACTCCATCATCCTACACAGTATACCATTTATTCATTCTAATGATGAGAGGTAGAGTTGTTACCTGGCTCTAATGAGGGTGAGTAGTCCTGAGGAGGCTGCCCCTCTCCACGGTCACTGCTGCGCTCCAGACCCTTGGGCAGATGAGACGGACCAGGGCTCAAGGCAGGAGAGCGAGGAGCTGCAGCGGCTGGGCTGGGAGCAGGCGTCAGTGGGTTTGGGGCAAGAGGTCGTCTGGACGGGGACTGGTAGCAGGGCGACTGGTGGCTGCTGGGAAATGCTGCGGGGGAGGTTGTTGTGGTCTTCAGTGGAGGAGGGGTGTGAGAGAAAGGTTTGGTAACGACTGCCGATGAGGAGGACAGAGGAGGAGCTCTGGAAACTGTTAACTCATGTGGAGAGTCCTCTATTGTGATACAATGTTCTTCATTCTTCCTCTGTGAAATGTAGAGTTATACTTTTTAGTTATAATTATATTATGAGTTATAATTTTTTTTTTTTTATTAATATTGGCTACACTGTTTGCACTTCCTCCAAGCTTAAGGCAAATAAGGAAGTTGTCATGTTTACATGTAGCTTTACCTGTGCTTGAGAGTGGCGCTGCATGTGTTCCACAGCACGCTGTTGCTGCAGTGCGTACAGCTCCTGTTGTCGTAGAAATGAAGATCTTGAGTACATCGGGTGGTGTTGGAGATGAGGTGGAGGGCCTCGGCTGCTATACACAGACCACAGACCTGACTGCTCAAGCACATCTATTGATATAGAGACAAGGGGTAAAATATGTTAATTTGTTTAGAAAGAAACAGTTTGACATACATGTCACATATACACGTTTTGATTTTTTAAAAAGTAGTGTAGAGTTATGGTCATTAGACGCACATACTGGCACACATATTCACAGTTTCCGTCTTGGCTGCCTTGTCGCTGGGAACCTTTGTTCTGTAAGATTAGCCTGTGTGGGCTAATGTTTCCCAGGGGAAGGGTTCAGTGGATGCACTTCCCCTCACTGCAGGAACTCCCATGGAGGGAGGCAAGGGAGGCTGAAGATAATTAAATTTCACAGCCTGTTTGCAAAGCAGTGTTGGCAGACACATGCACATCAACCCTATCAAGCAAAAGCAGCAGCGTATTCTCTACAACCTTTACATTAACTTGGGTGTCATTTAATCTAGACACAAATGCCTCCAAACTGAAGCCCATCACTTCCACACAATGGGTAAAAGGTCTAGTACATCAGGTGCAGTTAGTCAGTCTGCGCACAGAGTGTTGGACTGTACCAAGGGGGTGGTGAGCTCCTGGTTCTGTGGGCAAAACCACCAGGGGTGCACTGGGGTCCATGATGGGGGTCAGGGGGCTGGGCAGACCTGGAGGGAAACTACTGCCCATTCCCACATGATTCAAACCTAGAACACAAGGAATAGTAGTTTTTTTTTTTTTCTTTCTTTTAAATAAAGTATGTTTAGTTATTCATTTAGTGTAACGTACAAAATGACACGAACTATTTGAAGATTAGGTATGTGAAATATGGTATGATAATATGGTATGAAATAGGTATATGTTTCAAATAACACACCATAAGAATGGCTCATCCAGAGGGAGGGACTCCCTGTCCTCTGCATCCAGTGATGATGAGCATGTGCAGATGGGTCAGCTCCTCCCAGAAGGTGAGCGGTCAGGTCACCGTGGCAACTACTGGAAGGGTGGATACGGGCAAACTCGACTCGCTCCTTGTTTTCCCTGTTGTGGCAGTAGGCGGGGAAAACTTTGTCATTATCCTGATTATGGGCCTTATTGTCATCATCATCATCACCATCATTACAATCATTATCTTCATCCTTGTCATCTTCATTACCACTACTACCATTATAATCATCAAGAAAAGGAAATACGACTGCAACAGTGCCAGTCATCATCTTGTGCCTGCTCCATGAGTTCTCATTATATGTTTTCTTCCCTTAATATGACTACATAATAAGAGGCTGATACTTCAGAGACATCAGTATTAGTCCCAGTAATGTTAATGCACCACATCTGATCTCTGAAAGAGAGAGGGATAAAGAGAGGGAACAGAAACACCACATCAAAGAGTGAGAAGAGTAAATGAGTGAAGAGAAGAGAGGCCTGTGTGGGGGAAAGTAAAAGAGTGTGCAGTTTTTCAGATGAGAGATGATGCTCTGTTTGTGTCCACCATCGGACACATATTGTACATGTTTATTAGCACCTAAGGAGCAGTTCTCTGTCTCTGTCCATGTGATGAAGACTCATCTGTTCCTCAACCAGCCTCTTCCTCTCATCCAGGTCTCGGCCCAGCGGATAGACGGGACGGGATACCCCTAAATTAAACAGAAGTTTAGGAGTCTTTAAAAGAAACCTGGACTGATGACTAATTAAGTTTCAGAGCAAGCAAGCAAGCAGCAGAAACAATGTCTGACCTTTCATGCTGGGCAGCACCCGGCCCTGTCTGCTGTGTCCAGGGGCACTGTCTGAGGAGCGATGGGGGGGTCTGGTCACAGCAACAGCAATACCAACTGGAGGCTGGCGTACCTCCCCCTCCACAGCATCCCCCGCCTCTTTCCCACCTCGGTCAGCCCGCTCTCCCTCATTAACAGAGCCACGGCGAGGGGGCAGCATCTGTTTCAGTGATTCTGGTGGAGAACTGGTGCCTTTACCTCCACGCTCCCCCTTTTCTGATCTGTCTACACCCTGCTTGATACAACCAAGCCCTCCAAAAGGGCTTCTTTGAGGCAGCAGCAAAGGCTGCTGGGAACTGTAGTTCATGAGGGTTTTAATTGCACTCCCTTCACTCTCACTGGTGTGTGATGAGGAGTGGGATAGTGGAGGGTGGGGTTTGGGGTCTACGCTGGTGGCTCGGTTGCTTTGCTCTCTTCCTTCAGTGCTGTTGGCTGAAGCGTGATGGGAGCCTTTTCGCAGTTCCTCTTGGTGGCCCCCTTCAGGCCCCCAGGAGAGTACTGTTTGACCCTCATCTCTTCCCCTCTCGTCTGAGCTGCTGTGCTGCTGGTGCCGTATCCTAGCAACCTTTTGTCCTTGCCTCTGCACTGCTGGTCCAGAGTTCGACCTTCCATTAGGCTGAGGACCTGAGAGAGAACAGTCCCTTAAGGGAGAAGTGCTGTCTATACTGAGCTCAGTTCCAGAGTGACTTCCCTGGGACTCTGTAGGCAGTGATGGTCGGTAAGCATCGCCTAGTACCTCTACCTCCTTACAGGATGAAGAAGACCCCAGGCTGCAGGACTGAGGGTCCAGCTGACAATACTGGCTGGGACCATGTCTGTGGAAGTGCTGTTGATTCCAGTCTTGAACTTTGTCATCCTTACTGTGGTCCAGCTGCTGTTGGAATTTGTCCTTCTTCTGACAACTACTAAGTTGGAGGAAAGTAGAATTTTCATATAGTCTCTCTCCACTTTTGTCATCTCCCTTTCGTGCACCACCACCAACTCCGTGACAGTCAGGCACTGGTAAATCTCCAAGAGGAACATACGTAGAACCAGAGACTTTGGCTTCTCTGCTAGACCCTCCTGAGACAGGTGCTGGATCTTTGGAGGGCACCAAGGAAAGGGGTGCAGGTGGACAGTAAAAATCCGGGTGGGGATGATGGGGGTGATGTAGCCAGCCTCCAGTCATGGTGGAGTTGATATGTAAGGCATGAGGTGGAGGGGGCATGGGGTAAGACGACACTGAGTGAGAGGGTGGAGGAGCCAGGATGGCCGCCACAGCTCCTTTTCTCCTACATTCAGGGGAGGACTCACTGATCCTCATCTCACTACACAATGGTTCATCTTTGGAAGAGCGCCTGTTTCCTCCAGATGGAGGTCCACTAGTCCCACCACAGCTACTTACAACACGACCTTTTCCCGGCACAAGACTGGATTCTTCCCCCAAACAAACAGACAGTTTACAGGCATTCAAATGTTTGAGTCCTTGATTTGCAGCATCGCTGTCTCTGTATTCTGTGTGGCGCTCGTCATCCCGGCTGTGTGAGGCAAGGTGTGGGGGTGGGGCTAGGTGCGAAGGTGGGGCTGGGTGGGAGGGGTATAGCTGATGATGGGAGGATGAGGTGCTTGTGGGCACAGACTGATGGTGCTTGTCCCTGTTGTCTGGGTGCTGCTCTTTGCTGGACGATCGCTCCTTAGAGCCAAATGAAACTGTTTTATCACCCATGTCCTTGGAGCTCTTCTGCGGCCCACCGCCTCCACTGTCTGTCTCCCGGCTGCATGAGCCCAGTGGGTGTCCTGGGGCTGCTCTGGACAGAGGCGGGAGGCTGTGATTGGTCGAAAGCAGAGGGGGCTGTGGTGGAAGGCTTCTCAGGTAGAAATGATCTAGAAGTGAAAAGGAAACAAATAAGAAAATGTCCTGAACAGTTTTTGATAATTGTGCATACAATTGCATTAGGCAAGGCAAGTTTATTTATTTTTGCGGCACAATTCATACACAAAGTGCTTTATAGAATAACAAAAACATTATAATCACAATACAAACAATTCAAAACATAAATAATCATCATAAAATTAACATTAAAAGCGAAGCACCCAGAATAAAAAAACATTCAACCATATGCACAGCTAAACAGAACCATTTTCAGCTTGGATTTAAACACTGTCAGAATAGAGCCCTGTATCACATTTTCAGGAAGTCTGTTCCAGCTTTTAGCTGCATAAAACTGAAATGCTATTTCCCCTTGTTTAAGCAAGCAATTAAATAACAATAGTAGCTAGTAGCAGCAGATACAATTTCAAGTAATATGTATCAGTCAGATGAAGCCATTTCTTACATTTCATTAATAATACATACATATAGATTTACAAAATTGTTATTTTAATTATTATTTTGCCATTTTTTTCTTTCCATTACATTCACATGGACAGTAGCACCTACCTTTCTGAGTTTCATAGAAGCGGTGCTGTCCATAGAGACTGTTGCTATGGTGATCAAGAGGACTCATGGGGAGAAAAAGGAGAAGCCCGACTTCCTGAATAGCTGGGGTACCCTGTCAGAGAGAGGCAGAAAAAGAATTGATGTTTCTGTACAGTGTTGACATACAGTAGCTCTAAACAAACAGCTTTTTTCACAATTGATCGTAAAATGGGCAAACTTGGAGAAAAAAAATTAAAATAAAAAAAATAAATAAATAAAATATATATATATATATATATATATATATATATATATATATATATATATATATATATATATATATATATATATATATATATATATATATATATATATATATATATATACATATACATACATACACACATACACACACACACACACATAGGGCCACTCACTGCAACTTTTACGGTAAATTCACATTTACACGAGTTGACATTATTTACAGTGGCCAAAGTAGTGACAAAAACCACAGTAGAAAGCCACTGCCAAGTGTTTGCTGCATTTAGTAGCATGGAATTTGAGCTTTTGAGCAAAACACCCATTTCCCAAACTCAAGACAAAATAGCATGCACTATCAGGGCACCCCCAGCTCTCCCAGGAGGTCATGGGGAGGTAATGGTCGTTCCACTCTGTTCCTTGCCTTCAAGGACGTTGAACTGCATTGTGGGATAAAGGAGGTCCTGTCGGTTGTGCTGAGAAAGACTTGAAGCTGACAAAGTAGAAAGTGGGATTCTTTGATGGAAAACATGCAAAATGACCACAAACCTGTGCACATGTCGAAAATAGGGTTTAAGACATGTCTCTCTTCAAAGCTTAAGATTGGATGTGTTTGTGTGTGTTCCTCAGCAGCTGGTTTCATGCCCCACAGAGTGTCCTTGCCAGCCCGTTAATTGGCAGCCGTTAAAAGTTTAACGGTGGTGGCCAAAGTAAACAGTACTCCATAAAAACTCATCCTACGCATTCCACAGTCGCACTGCAAAGTAACCCACACCCCCTCAGCGTTCACTGTGTGTGAGAGTGTGTGCAAGGAGGGGGTGTTGGAGGCCCTGTGCTCATGCTGCAATGTAAATGTACGGATGTGTACAATCAAGAGTGTGCGTGTCATTACTCTGACTGGTTAACAACCAGTGAATCTAAATGGCGACAATTAGCCAAAAGGGTCTATCAGCCATCTAAAGCCAATCCCCCGGGAAACGATGAGTGATAAAGCTCGAGGGGGGGTGGGGGGGGTGGTGGGGGGCTGTGACGTGCAGAACAAAGACGACAGTGGGACTTCAGAGAGAAAAAAAAGTGGGAGGGAAGAAATCTGAAAACAAGAGGTTAGCTAGTGAATAAATGAATGAAAGACAGAAACACACAAGACGCCAGAAGAACAGGGCTGTCAATTTGAAAAGCTTCCAATCTGGTGCAGTGGGGCGGCTTATGGAGAGGAGACAGGGGAAGTGAGAGGAGTTGCTGAAGATGGAGGAGGAGTTAGCGGGATATTCGGAGCTGTAGAGCCAGGACAGTGTGTACATAAACCAAGACAGGTGGAGCAGCGACAGTGCCGGCTCTCAGCGGACACTTCTCTTTCTGTGTGTGTGCTGTGTGTGTGCAGCCAGGTCTCTTCCCTGCACTGGCTCTGCTCCACTCTCTGGACCAAAGCCAGCTGGCAGGCCGCCTCCTGGAGCTCCCTGGCTTGAATTCTTAAAAACAATCATTTGTAGTGTGTGTGTGCGTTCAGACATCAAAAGAGGAGACACACAGGTCTGCCTGATAGACGAACACAGCCTCGCTCTCTTTTCAGAGTGGCTGCTGCTGCTCCTGTGTTCACTGCAGTCCTGCCTCAACGTCCCCATGAATCTGATTTAAGGTAGTCACTGTGGGGAACATTGGCACTCATTTTCATGGCTTAAATGGTGGTATTTATTGCTCGATGAACTACAAATGAGGCAGTTGTACAAACAAAAACTATTGTCTCCTTTCAAGCAATTTTAGGAGAAATTTCAATATAAAGACTTTTCATCTTAAGTGATAGGATTGCCAATTTAAAATGAGTTTGTGTTCCTTGGTAAGAGTGATTCAGCACAGCCAAAGTTTAATTCTGGTTTGTTCTCAACAAACCAGAATTAAAGCCTGAGACAAATCAAAATTTTAAGAGAAAACTCCACAAAAGCTGGACTCCTTATCTGTACATTTCCTCAAACAGACAAGCAATTCCTCATTCACAGCATTCTGTTCCACCTTAAGTTGAATTAAACAAAAAACATTGCTTGTTACCAAAACTTGGTTTTGTAGTTATGTGAAAACAACGACAAGCCACATAGAGAGTTGGGCAGAAACAGTACATGTGTTGTGTTGACTACTATTGCTATTCAGTTGGTAGGTCATTCTTTTGATGAGGGTCCTTTTCACTTTCATAAAACTTTATCACCAGCACATTTACCATGTGCTTGTAACATCTTAACACTACTATAAATATAATGATTGTAGTATACATCCATACATCATACCATGTAATGGTTTTATTTATTTATATTCTTGATTTTTTACTATAGGTGAAAAATGTTATTATGGGAAGCTACAATAGTATGGAAGGAGTTGTTTTGGAGGTTATCTGTCAAAAGAGAAGTCCTCTCACCTGACAGAGACAGATAAATGAAAGCTGCACCGTCCATAACCACAAACGGTTAACAGTCAAAAAGAGCACATGATGCGTGTGGATGCGCACAGTGGAGTGAGGTAGAGTGTGTCTGATCAGGAAGGGATCCGTTGGAGGTCGGTTAGCCCAGAAGGGGCCCTGAGGGTGGGGCTGCGGTTAGGGTGGGGGTGGGCACCACACTGGAAATGGGGCTAGATTTCATGTGTGTGTCCAGGGGGTGCACATGGGCTCATGAAACTCAAAACTCAGCCCGAGAGGAGAATGTTAAGAGATGACAGACAGAAGGCAGAAGAGAAGACAGGTAGCAGTAGGACTGAGGTGGCTCCTAATGACTGGAGGACAAGGGCTTGTTTAATGCACTTTCAAATGTGTCGTGGAACTTGAAAAGTCACAGAAGAAACCGTATGTGTCTCGGCAGTATCATCACTGTCGCTGTTGTGTGATTGGCTGCAGCTAAGCAATGGTTAAACCACTTAATGGCTGCATCTTGATCTAATCCTATGCCAAGACCTTGGATTAACCATAGACCCTAGCATTTCAGGCTGCACCCTCACTTACCTTCATGTGAATGGGGGAACCAGATTGAGGAGGTGCCCGAGTGGGTTCCAGCCCGGTATGAGGGGGAAGAAGGAGAAGCAGCCGGTCCCGTGGGATGAGAGGTGTGTGTGGGAGGGGAGCCAAGACTACTGGCCAGGAAGGAACCCATGAAGGAAGCACCTAAGAGACACAGACAGGACGTTACTGAACTTCTCACCTGGTCCTTATAACAGACAATTTTGCAAGATTAGAGTGTACCCTTAAACAAATGCAGTCATTCAAAATCTGTCCCACACACCAAATATGTTTTCTATGACAGCATTATTAATTTTTGTATTTTTTTCCTCTGAAGATCACTACTAAAATACTGCTCAATGTATGCATGATATACAGCCTTGCATTTTTACTAGCATATGTTTGTAAATGTCAGATTTTAACAGTAAAAATGTCAAACATGAAAATTGCATTACACGATCTGCCCAAGAGAAATTAATCCCTGTCCCATAAGTCTTCGGCTCACATGACACACACATCAGATATAACTTCCAGTCTTCAATATGAAAGTTTTCCAGCAGTATTCTATCCTCCAAATTGAAGAATGTAATATTTTAGTGCACACCAGGTTCTAGTTTCTTGTCTGCATTGCAATAAAAGGTGCAGGCAGAAGTGAACTGAGCTATAGTTTCTGATCCTATAACACTTTGGCTCAGTTCGAATGAATCCCCACTTATCGGCACACTCTCATTTAGTGGAACAAGCCGAACAGTTGTAGGGGAAGAGGAACAAATCCTGGGGGGAATCAGGTAATTAGTCACTGGATGAAAGAATAGAGCGCGTGTGAGAGAGAGAGATGGGAGGGGGAGTGGGGGGGTGGGTGGCTTGCTTCAGACACAATTACCACAACCACAACAGTTTGGTTCTGAGTCACACACGCGCCCATAAGGAGAGTTCGCTCACCTCTGGTACCCACCCGCAGCCATGGCAGCCACAACCTCCAACCGACTGTTAAAAGCGGATACGTATGATGCACAGTGGATGAAGGAGGTTGAGGGATAAATCAAGAGCAAAGCAGAGCATCCCAAGACAGAAGCATGTGTTTGTACAGCTGGATTTGAAACTCGGAAGACATGCAGACGCACACATGTTAAAAGGCCCAAATTCCTCCATGTTTAGCTTTTGATATTTTCACTGTCTGCAGTCATAATAAGACTCGAGGAAGGAAAAGGGGGCTTGGCCAAAAAACATTTGAGTCAAGACATTTATTTCCTGTCGCTGAATCTGTTTTCTGTGGTTCTAAATCCTGGCTGGTAGCAGTCATAATAAAACAGAGCTCACATCAGACTATGGGCTGTGTTGACGTGGGTCCCTAGCAGAGCAACAGTTTACTTTGTCTATGTATAGAGAAGGAAGTGCTCCAAATTTCAACTCCAGGGAAAGTAGGCTACTGTTGGTTCACTATAATATATTAGCACAAGTTCTACATGTAACCTATTTATTTATTTATTTATTTATTTATTTATTTATAACAACCTAGTATTGTTCCATCTTTGCATAGAACCATGTTAGTTGCCCATGCACTGTTGAAAACAAATGGCATATGTCAATATCCCTTACTTTATTAGAGACAATTTATCAGTTTTCTACACTTTGCCACCCCTGTCCTGCTTTGTTTTTCTTTTCCAGATTTTTGTTAATTTACCTGTTCCCGTAACCTCTCCTCCATCGCACCTTTTATCTGTTTTTTTGTTGGTGAGTTGAGGAGAAAATCATATTTGCTCTCTGCTCTGTTGATATGGAAAATCTGAAAGGCCACCCTTTAACATAAACCTAATTTCTGTCGTTTCTTCCTCGCTCTTTCCTGCTCTGCGTTTACACCTTTGTTTCATCCTCATCCGCACATTCCCTTTCCATCTGTCAGCATGCCATCCTTTCATAGTCTCCCATCACTCTGAGCAGAAACAATGCATTCAGACTATGAATGCAAACAGTGAATGAACTACAAGTGACAAGAATAAAGCGGCAATAATCACAATAAAGAGAAATGCACAGACAACACTTTGACTTTAGCATTATGATGATGATTATTTCCTGTGTTTTACTCCATGTACATATGTAGTTTAGCATAAACACAAGCTGCTGTCTGAAACAACAGCTCTATTGAGTCTACGTAATGGTAATTAAACTGGAGAATGTGTTTGCATGCTTCCCATTTTTTCCCAGTTGGCATTCCAACATGGAGAAGTGTCTCAACAAACATGCAGTGAATCCTTCCAATCTTGACAATCTGAGGTAATAAAAAAGTGAATTAGAAGTCTTATTCGCACTAATACAGTCAGCTGTACTTGCAGTGAATGGAATCTGCTGCAGTTTATTTACGATTGAGAGTAATGGGATTTGTGCAGAGAGGAAAATCCACTCAGAAACACTGCTTTTAAAAAAGAGCCACTGGATGTGTGCCGCGTTTTTTGGGCCAGGTTCTGCTGCCTGCCATATTTTTGGAATTCCTCATGGATAACAGGCCACACATCTACTTTGGAATGGCTCAGGACAGCTAAGCACATAATTGTATAGCATCATAATTGATCATTTACAAAATAAAATCTTAACTATTATTGAAGACTAAAGATCAGAGGTGTCCAAACTGTGGCCAAGTGCGGCCCCCAATAGTATCACATTGCATTGTGATACAGACCTAAAATTAATGTTCCAAGCCGTATTAAAGGGACCTGGGCTCTGTCAAAGCATGCACCAATCTGAATGACTCACTCTATTGACTCCTCCGCTTCAAATATATTTTGATATGTAGTCTTTCATCAAAAAAATTTGAACACCCAGGCTAAAAATGTAATGCATACACTAGGACCCTAAAATGAATATACATTAAAAAATCCCTTGACGACTTTTGAGTTAATTTGGATTTTTCATATGTTTGCATTTGTAACACAGTTAAGAGCAATCAGAAAAGCTGCCCTCCCTCTCACTGTCCATACACAGGTAATGATTTTGCATACAGGCATTTGCATAGGTTGTCTTTTATTCCCTTAGCAGAAAAAACATACTGCAGTCATTGAAAACACTGTTACTTATCATGTTATATTATATATATATATATATATATATATATATATATATATATATATATATATATATATATATATATATATATACATATACATACATACATACATACATACATACAACATACACACACACACACACACACACATACACCTACACACCTACACACACACACACACACATATACACCATATACATATATATACACATATATATATATATATATATATATATATATATATATATATATATATATATATATATATATATATATATATATATATATATATATATAAATCAGACAAAAACTCACGAATATTGTTGGCATTGTATTCAGTAAAACTAACTGATAAAGGTGTTTGGAAATTTGGCTCAAAAATTACACAGAGAAAAAAGTGTTCCATCTCCTACATTTCACACCTTGAAGGCAGATGATGACAGTTTTAATTAGGGACAGATCAATCGGGCCTGCTCAAAATGTTTGGCAGCCATGTTAAAAAAGTAACAGGCTTTCATGCAAAATCTAAAGAAAATGCATCCAATAACGTCAAGGTTATTTTGTCATATTTTCTTTTTTGGATTAGAACCGATTTTATTTTTCAAACCTGGTGATATGCCGTGTGCAGTATGCTGCTCGAGCCAAGGAGAAATCAGTGTGAAAAACATAACCCTCTTTTGTGTTTTTGTCTCAGCAGCTGCTCAAGAGTGCTTCATGAAATCGACGGTAAAACAAAATGCACCACAGGCCACAATGTCCCAAGGTTTAGCACTTTTCTAAAGACTGAAAGGAACAAGAAAGGGCTCTAGAGGAGAGGAAACTAATTTATCTTGGAAAATGAAATTTATGGAAATTTTTTTGTATGTTGAATGGGCCACTGTTAATCAATATCTGCATACAGTGTACACACCTGGGAGGATGACAGGTTAAATCGATATCTGTCCGATTGAAGATCAATATCTCCTGTGTTCTATTGTCACATTTGTCAATTAACAAAAGCTTCTGTCCACACACTGATCTACCCAAGTCTGACACTAGCAGGCCGGGTCATTCAACGCACCTAAAACATCCTGTGACATAGGACTCATCTGGAATCCTCTCAAAACAAGATGGTCACTTTAGCCTTGGTTTACCATTAGTACAATGAAACAAATGAGACTTCACTGGACATGGCCTCTGGGGACTATGACCCTCCGGAAATACAAATCATCTCTGACTGAACTTGGTGCCATCTGAACTGAGAAATCCCTCCAGAATCAGAGTCAGAATACATTTTAAATTAGAAAAAATTGTAGCGTCTCACAGCCACTTTGACACAAGCCTCCTTGAGCGCTGAGCAGGTCTGTGCTGCGGCCTCAGCGTGTGTCAGAGGTTCTGACTCTCGTTAGCTTGCCTGTTACGCTTATTGCTGTACACTTGGCAACCTCTCGTCAGTACGACCCTTTCATAAGCCTCCAACCACCAAGCGCCTGGCACCGAGCCTCTGTGTGTGTGTGTGTGTGTGTGTGTGTGTGTGTGTGTGTGTGTGCGCGCATGTGTGTATAGGGTCAGGAGTCAAGCCAGACCTTTCTGATCTGTTTTGACACCACAGAATTGCACAAGTGACAGGGCTACTCAAACACACACACACACACACCTCTGCACACACAGGCCCATAAAAGCATTATGGCACTAGGGACACAAACACATTGAATGGGTGAGTAAGCACCGCTTACAAAGAGTACGTTCAGGGGAGAAAAGGACTTCTTTTGCTCGACTAGATCCAGATAGCATTTTCCTTCTGCTCTATCTTATTATTCATCAACCATTCCTCTTGACTCATTCATGTTGGAGGGAGCAGGGTGTGCAAGCAAAGCATGGCATGTCGCCTGGGACAAGCGACTGCACTGAATCACATTACGGCACACAAGAAGAGAGAGGACAGACGAGGAGAGAGGAAGAGTGCAGCAGAAAAATGAGATGAAAGTGCTACAAATGAGAGATTTCCCTGTGAGGCGCATAAATCAGCCGACTATGAACAGCGCAGCTCAGACTCCCAGGCTGTGGACTGGAGGCTCGTCCATACAGAGTTACTTGATTGTCTGTTCTGCCTCCGCTAAACAAGAACCTTGCAGAAAACCATGCTGCACCTTGTCTCAAACATGCTGAAAAAATCCATGGATCTTGAGAGTTTTCCATCAGCAAATGCTGCCCACAAACACTTCAGTCAACTCTGACTAACAAGTAAAAATGTTCTTACTTCTGACCACAGACTTTTTAGCCGAATCGTGCCCACCCACCCACAGCAGCAGGAAGAACTATATATGGTCAAGGCTAGCTTAAACGCTACAAGATGAGAGATTCTTGGGAAGCAGGAAGAAAAGAGAGGGGGCTGTCAGAGTAAGTTTTTCCATGTTGTTTCACCAAAGAAAACTGGGGAATTTGGGAAAAGGGGGTCACTTGGGTAAGAATGAAACACAATGATATGTGTGTAGGAGAACACAGACGCACTTTAATTAAAAGCATAAGGTTGCTGATATTTCAGGAAAGCCTGCGGTGAGAGCCAGTAATGCAATTCTGTCTGCTTGCATGTGTATGTGAGATAGTGTGTTGACCAGGCTGCCCCACCCCCACTCGAAGGAGAGGCTTTGAAGATGTGGTAAACACTACAGAAGCTTGTTCTGGGACCTGCGCTGGTCCCACCAGTCCAACACACCTTGCCTGTGTCTGTGGTCCGGTCGGTGCCACAAAAACACAGACTTCTTAATGATTTGAAGCTGAGTGCTGCTGCTGGATAAAATACACCTTCGGGTCAAGACAAAAGAGCAGCAGGTGAGAGCAACACAAAACACGCCACAAGCTGAAAGACATGTGTTTCTTCAGTTGGCCAAAAGACAGTTTCTGCATTTCCTTCTCAAAAGAGAACATTCGATATAATTTGATTTGATTTATAATTTACACAGATAGGTGCAGAGTTTATTCGCTTTGATATGTAACCATTCCAAAACCTTGCCCTAAATTGGTCAACCATATGGCTACTCCAACTGCTAATACTAATGCAGACACACAGAGATACATTTTGCATTACAGTTACTGTATATTTCACATGCATTACAAGAAACAAAAACAAACCCTTTTAAAAGGGCACTTTCAAAGATCAATGAAATACATACATTAAGTAGTTTTTCTTATAACAACCAAATTGATAGCTATGGCAAAGTAAACTGAGTAATCTGATAAGCTTTGATCTGCTTTGATTATAAAGCCAAGTGTATTTTTACTATAAATCCATCCACACATTTGCGGCCACTGTGTGTCTCGCCTCCTGCTTCATCTAAAGTTAGCTCCGACTCCAGTGGAAACAAACACACACCTACGCAGTACAAACCAGGCGACGCACTGCAAATCCAGCACATTCAAAATAGGGGCCAACAGCTTGCCTAGTGTCCTTGAGCAAGACACATGCATTCCCCAGCAGCAGCCAAGTCTCCAATAATTACTCCAGTATACAACATGAACAGAGCTGCCTCCAGTCCCACAGAACGAGCAGGAAGTGTGCCTCTATCAGAGCGCTGAGAGCTTGTGGTTCCTTGAGAAGCACTTTACTTAAAATTAGACCCTCAACGGCTTGGCGTGCAGGTGTCAGTGGTGTGTGGTGGGCACCGTGTGTACGTATGAGAGAGGGAAAAGAAGCAGGTGAGAATAACCCAGTGTGACCTTATTCTTCCTCCTTTATATGCCTGCATCGCTTTAATATTTACACAGGAATAAAATATTATTGCATGATCCACACAGAAGAAATAAAGGGGGTGGGGGGTATGAAACTCAAACAACAAAAGGAAAGTGGGAATAAAGATTTAATAAAAAAAAAAAAAAAAGGCAGAGAAGTCAACCAAATTATATAAAGCTTAACACAAGTCTGATGCAATGGAAAATAATAGGGGCACATTACTTTTGTAGTGTGCTCATTTAAAGTATGTTTGGAATAAGACATTCCAATAAATTTAAACAAAATAATTATGATAATTCACAGTTATTTAGTAGAAGTACTTACTTTTTAAACAAAAATCCCAGAAAGTGGAATATATGGTGTTTAAGATAGCAAACCAAAAGAAAAAAATCATTATAAATAAAAAAATATATATACATATGCATATATATGCGTGTGTGTGTACATGTGTATATAAATATAAATAAATAAATATATATATAATAATAGGTAAATCTAAAATGATAAAGTTTGGACCAATTCTAATATTCTCTGTTTAAATTTCACAGACCACTGTTCCTGGTGTTATGTTTAAAATTTAACCGTGATTTGCATTTTATTACATATATTTTATATTTATTTTGACAAATATGCTACTATGTGTGTGTATGTGTGTGTGTGTGTGTGTGTGTGTGTGTGTGTGCGCGCATGTGGGTGTGTGTGCGTGTGCATGCTTGTGTGTGTTGGTGTGTGCGTGTGTGTGTGTATCCGGGGTGCCTTGAGTTGAAATCTGCTTAAAATGTAAAATTATTTCAACAAATTTTACTGTATTGATTTGCTGACTTGCTTCTTACTTCAAGTATTTCTCTGACCTCAAGCAATAATATTCATGATGTGAAGAGTTTTAAGACAAAACTCACAAGAGCAGTTTCTAATAAAGCCCGACATGTGAAATGGGGTAACTGCATTGTGCACGTGCATATAGGACACACAGATAAGTGCAACAGTAAATGACGTCTCTACATTATGCATGCACTTCCAAACATTACAAAAACACACATCAAAACGCTCAGAAAGAGACAGTAGGCCTTATTAAAGAGACAGAAGAACGGAGAAGAGACTCTTTACGAGCAATCAAAGATACTGCCGCGATGAGACAGTCCTGCAGCAGACAGACGTGCTTCTAATCAGCCCAGATCCAAAAAGTAGACAGGCTCCACAGTCCTAGTCCCAGTAGGATTAGGACCCTGCACCTTGTGTGTGCCTGCACGGGTGTGTGTGTGTGTGTGCGTCCCACGAGACTGATTAGCCATGAATGACTGATGACGGATCTTTGTTGTTGTTTTTTCTCCCCCCTCTCTCCTGCTCTTTCTTGTAGTCTTTCTCAGTGCTGTGGGGATCCGCACACAGCTCCATGTATATTCAACGAAGACTCCTGAATACACTTAAAGCTTTCATGTGTGCCACTGTGTAACCATCCATGCTGTTCCACGC